>JBAMIE010185675.1:0-12619 GCA_037177295.1 Kaempferia parviflora | reverse complement strand
CAGAGGATTTGATCTGAGGTTTCCCCTGTGTAATTGGGTTGTAGCTAATTTGGAGTTGAGCTGACAGGCGGGGCAGGCTAATCCGTTGTGTTAACGAATTGATAAATATCCAATTCAAGACGAGTTGTGATTTAGACAGGTCAATTCATGAGTTCATAAAAAAAAATTATACAACAACAAAGCATTATTTCATTAGGTGAGGTCGGTTATAAAGATCTTTTTATGCTATTAAACTCTATCTCCTACTATAGTATTATATTTACTTAAATATATTTTATCTTATTTTATTATTACTAACTAAGTCTTTTTTTGTATTTCTCTTCCTTGTTTGATATGCGTGTTTATCATAGTTTCCCATCGTCTAACTAGAGCATTTATTGGTCATCTAATACATGTCCGTACCATCTTAAATATATCTCTCAGAATTTTTTCTCAATAAATGCAACTTCAACTTTCTCTCTAATGCTATTATTTCTCTCATCTTCTATTTATATACTTAAGTTATAATTCAACATTCAACTTTATATAACATAACAGTTCTAACTGTAGTTTTGTAGAACTTTTCTTTAAGTTTTAGAGGTACTTTACAATTATATAAAACACCCGACACTCTCCTCCATTTTAACTATCTATGATGTTTTAGCACACATATGTGATGATGTGAAATATCTTCCTATCCACAGCTAAATTGAAGATGTAGATGCTCTGTGTATTTGCTTTCTTTTATTCTTTATTTGATTTGTGCCAGAAGTTGGCGGAATCCGATCTGATTAAGTTAAAATCCCATCTTCCAAGTCCTTGAATTCTCCATTTTAATTTTTGGAAAAAAAAAATTATCCTCAACTCACGGCCACCCAAGTCTGCCGCAGGCCAACACACATGGGTCGTAGGGTCAGGTCAATCCACCTAGACTCACTTTTAAATAAGTTGATAAAATTTCAACCTAATCTGTTTATTAAGCAAGGTTGATAGTCCAACAAACTCAATCTAAATTAACGGCTCTAATCGGGAGGAATTTAATTCTCTATAAGACATGTTCTTTAACTAGCACTCTCAATGAAACAAAATGAAAATTTTCCACAAATATTTTGTTTCATCTTTAGCTTTTTCAGCTTTAAGAAAACGGCTGGTCTTAATGTCATCTTGGAAACTATCATTGAGATGATCGCGATTTCTTCAAAGAACCTCTTGATTAAACTATCATCAGTTATTGACACACGGATTCAACTGGGTAATCCCATTTAATAAGCTCTTCTAACTTCCATTAGCAACGGAGCGAATCATTTGTATGCCATTCCTCTTAAGCGTAGTTGTCCTATACAATTTGTGCATATACATTTCTCTATAGGAATGCCGGTTGAGTGACAACAGCTGAAACACACATGAAGATCTAAAGAACCTTTCTTTTTGCTCCCACTGAACTTGCACTATCCTTCCAAAATAAGGAGTTAGCAAGCAAAAAATTTTAAATTTGATCTCACATTCAATGTGTGTCGCATGACATCAGCTATTAATTAACTAACCTGATTTCACAAAATTTTAAAAAATCTTGATGGTCTAAAATCGTAACTGATGTTTCTGAAAGCCTGGGAGGCTGTTTTGCAAACATACCACGACGAAACAAACTGAATTTACCATCGAATTTATCTCAAATAAACTAAGGAACATTTGCAGGAAAAAAAAAAAGTTTATATGTAATGGAGTTGCCACTTGCCAGAATAGCTTCCTAATGGACAAAGCCATTCACAACAAAATCCTGGCAATGTCAGAGTATTTCCTTTCTCCTCGCCCTAGAAGCTTAACTGGAAGAACTTGGGGCTTCCTGAACCCTGATAAAATGAATGATCCACCCATACCGCCTTTCCAGCAGCGGCATTTGCACAGATATATTAGGTGCTCGTGTTGAATAATTGTTTGTAGTGCCTCTTCTGCATGACGCACACACTTATCTGATCGATGAAACAGAAGTAACCCAGTTTAGTGTCTCATTTTCTTGCTTGCCCACCAGCTGAAATAGCTTTATCCATGGTGGTGAAGTAGGGCCAGGTCTTTTTACTCTTCTCATTACTTCTACTTTCCTGCAGAGGAACAGTAGGTTGAGTGAGAAAAAAGATTTAACAAATGCTTGGATCAAGGCTACAAAGGGCAGACAACGACAGAATAAGTTGCTATTACGATACTTAGAACCTAAAATTACTTTTAACACTTCGATAAGAGTTTCCTAATCTGGCAATTCCTTTACCATCCACGGATGCATGATTGACAAGTTCTCCGGCAAAGCCGAGGAAAAAAAAAACTCACCTCCGCAGTCGCCAACTACAATTTCCGATTTACCTCCTCACAGATGGTCGTAGAGGTGACTGTAGGGCTGCTAGGGTAGTGGATTCTCCCTTGGGGTTCATTCACTTAGAGAATAAGTTCCTCCCTCCAAAGAGGTTGCTGAATACTGTGATTTACCTGCCTTCCATAAGGCCTTAGGGCAGGCAATAAGTGAAGGGGCGCCTAGAGTGAGCGTTATCACCTTTGCATCACATGATTGACAGGTTCTCTAGTTACTGCCGATCGTGGCTTGGCGACCATGATCATGATTGAATGAGGCTGGGGTATTACATATCACATGTCAATCTCTCGTGAAATCTTGCAAAGAATGCCATATGTGCGATATTAGCACAATAAGTCTCCTTTGTCGTCAACCAAAAACAAAATTCATCATTATCGACATCAAGCCTTGTTTGCAAATTGGATTGGCTATATGAATCTTATGACTGCATTTAGCTCTAATGCAAGGCATTTAATTGATTGAATAATTATCTTTTATCTTTCAGTCTCCTAATGAATGATTGCATCCTGAACCAAAATCGAAGCATGCTTGGTAGAGGCATTGGTACCAGTATTATAGCAGATGATTTTGGTCCCATGAACTAGAAAAGAAAATAATACCAAATATAGACAGTGAAATTTAAATGAGAAAAAAATGGTACCTCATATTTCTGAACAAGGGATGTCCAGAGAGACTTGCATTGTGCCGGAGACCTATTTATTCCATCGTTCAACATATCAGCAGATATTTCTTCCCACAGAACCATTCTAGCTTTAACAGTTTGAAATTTGCTATCCATTCCAGCACGCAACTTTATCAGTCTTTTAACCTCTTCTGGCTTCCATTTGTTACGTTTCAAAGCTTTCTTAGCATTTAACGATTTACTAGACCCCTTGCTACCAGCTGTACCATTTTTGTTACCATCCAGATTTTCTTCCAAGGAGTTCCCATTTTCAACAGGTGATGAGACTTTGACAAGTTCATCAATCTCCATTTCTGAGGATCTGAAAGCAGATTCGAAGTTGGAAAATGTAGTTTCAACCTCAGCTGGTGGCTGGTTGACATCCAAATCCTCCTCTAGATGAAGAGAGATAAAATATGAGCAGAGCAAGGTCATATGTTCGTGTAAAAATTGCAAGAAGGCTAATGGATAAGGATTACATATGATCCAGTGCTAGACCTACCAACTAAGTTACGACAAAAAAGGGAGAAATATATCTCCACCATAGTCTGGTGGTAAATGTACGTATAGATCACACATGATAAAGGGAAAAAGGAATTGCCAGATTAGTACGGATGCTACCTTCAGAAGACTCTGCTACACGATTATCCTTTGTCATGGTAGAATCACTATCTTCATCAAACTCCCTGCTAGATGGAATCGAAATAGTATCTTCATCTGAGAGTGTGCTTGACTGCTTAGTCACACGTGGCCCAAATGAATGAGCAAATGATCCAGAACCTCCATGAGACTTTCCAGATAACTTCTTCTGAAATTCTTCAGTTAGGACTCCAGCAGTGTTCTCAACTGCAAATGCAATGACTTCGGGCCTCTTGCTGCTGTATTTTCTTACAATCTTCCTCAGGACTTCAGATACAAGCCGCTCCATGTGTGTCAGTGGACAATTCACAGGACAGCTTGATAGTGCAGCATGTGCAGCTTTATAAAGAGCATCCAGAAGTTTTCCTTTATCTAACCATAAGCAACGTGTCGTGATTCTTATCTTGCCTTTCAAACTTAGTTGTGATGAACCATTCACATATTCAGGCCGTAAAATCTCCATGCTGATTAAAAATGTAACAGTATGTGCTTAATATATCATATTATCCATAACAGTATCCAGATAGTTTCGTTATTGCTGGTCAAATTATGAAAATTGATGCAAAAGTAGTTCAGTTTGAAATACAGCACAAATAGAATAATCCACGTGGTTACGCTGTGAACTTCGGTGATAAAAAATCAATGCAAATGTAGGAAAACCTTCTACAATATTGTTGAGATTTAAAATTAATTGGATACCTGACAACAATGAGACCATCTGATGCGATTCGTAATCTCTCATCAATGCAGAGTTCAGGTGATGTTCCAAATGCTTTATCACCATCACTATACATCAACTGCCATGGACCAAGAGTGTTACTAAAAACCAAAGGACCTCACAACACAAAGACAAGAGGTTGGATAGCAAACCTCTAATGCCTCCTTTCCCAGTGGAGAAAAACCATTAGACAAAACTCGCCTATTTCTTAAATGTGAAACGCCAAGCATCTCACCATTCTTTATTACCTGCAATAATAATAAAAAAAAAAAAAACAGCTACTAATTCATCAAAAGCTTGTTTAATAAGTCATCACAAATAGGTTTGATTCTGATATCAAAAGCTTGTCTGATAAGACACCCTCAAGTACAACCCAGAATAGTTCACTGTTATTTACATAAATTTGGTGAAATACTGAATGACATACAGTGGTATGCCGTATTCCAGTGGATTTTCCCAGTAATTCATGCTCTTTCAAAAACAAGAGCTCCCCATGAATGGGTAGAAAATGTTGAGGCTTCACAATCTTAAGAACTTCCTCCTACAATTGAGGAAACACTTACATCAGATTCACCTACAAGCTGATAGTTTAATTGCATGAGGCAAGAGTTAATGGCCAAACAAACAAATAAAGAAATAGAGATACCAATTCTTCACGAAAGGCATGACCAGACGTGTGCAGTCCAGCATTTTTTCCCATCATAATTGTGGGTCCGAGCTCTGTTATGCGGTTGAGCATCTTCATCACACGAGTCTCATTTCCAGGAATTACCTACAAGTGCACAGGAAGCACATTCAAAATTATATAAGCAAATGCAATGATGACATTAACACACAAATATACAACAACAACAACCACCAAGTCTTATTCCACTAGGTGGGGTTGGGTATATGGATCATTTTACGTCATTGAGTTCTATCTCCTACTATATCATCATCTATATTTAAATAAATTTTATTTTGTTTTATTGTTGCTAACCCTATCTTTGTTTTATTGTTGCTAACCCTATCTTTATTTTATTGTTGCTAACCTATCTTTTTTGTCTTTTTCGTTTGATATGCGTGTTTGTCATAGTTTTACACAACCTAACTGGAACATTTATTCATCGTCTAAGTACATGCCCGTACCATCTTAAACGTGTCTTTCGGAATTTTCCCTCAATAGATGTAACTCAGACTTTCTCTCTAATGCTCTCATTTCTTATTCTGTTCATCCTCGTATATCCACACATCCACCTTAGCATCCTCATATCTGCAACTCTCATCTTCTGCTCATGTGCTTGAGTCATAGTCCAATATCCAGCTGCATATAATATAGCAGATCTAACTACGGTTTTATTTAACTATCCTTTAAGTTTTAAAGGTACTTTACGATCACATAAAACACCCGACGCCCTCCTCCATTTTAACCATCCTGCTTGTATTCTATGTGAGACATCTCTCATATTATTAACACATAAATATAATATACAGAAAATTCAGGCAACAAGAAATACACCAAGACAATGTATTTGAACACCAGTCAAAAAGAAGTCATCATATGTGGGCATTACAGCAGAGTTACCTTGGCAGAATATAGAACCAAATCATCTTTTCCAAGTTTGACAGAGTGACTACCTCCAAAGGAAGCAAGATTTAGTGCAGCTCGCGGTTCTGCCTGACACAGTGATCAATGCATTCACATGCCTGCTATACAGTGCTAGAAAATATATGCACTCTAGCGTATCTACAAGAATCATGCAAATCAGCTTCCTGGTAGAAGGCAGGACAATCTTACCTGAGAACCAGTTGTAACAATCAACAAATCTTTTGGAGCATAAGCATCGATATCCTCTATTTTCACCTATAAAAGAATTTACCAGGATAAAAACAATTCAATTTTTTTTCTTAAAGAAAAAAAAACATGATGTATTAAAAAGTCCTGGGTAGCAAAAACCACAGGAAATATCTTATATATTATCAAGCCTTCTATTTTTCCTCCTTCCATGAAAACAAGAGAAATTTTGATTTCTCTGCATGGTACTTCCTTATGCTGCCCGAACCTGGGGCCGAGCTGTAGATAATTCATCATTTTTTTTTTAATTTAGAAAAATGCATACATTCAGAGCTTCACAAATAAATGCATATACTAACAGATTTTTTGTTTTCTAATTGTTTATCAACAGGATCCACATATTTAACCACTCCATGGTCATCAAAGAATGTAAATTACATACTTGTATCAAGAGAGGCTATTATTTGATATTAGAATAATGTTATCTGTGTAAAATGATTGAGATGTTTGAATATAGAGTATTATTTACATCATCCTACAAGCCCCATGCAAGTTTAGAATAGAGAAATTCCAACAATTCACAATCCTAGTTGGCTAGTTGTAATTAACAATTCCTTAACTTGTAAGTTGTATAAATGCTAAGAATATTATTCTTACCAAGGTAGAAGGATCTATTGGTGCTTTTCCATCCTTGAACGCAGCATCCAAGTAAGTTCTTAGAGACATGCCAACTAACACCTGTTGATTGATTAATCAGAGAACTGAATCAGAAAAATAAAAGAAAACAATAAATGAAGAGCAGCTTACCATTTTCCGTCCAGTTAAATCAGCAGCAGCTTTCACACTTCCAAGACGATGTATGTTAGAAGCAAATTGTGTCGTTATAACTCTTCCTTTTGCCTCTGAAATATAGCGCAATAGTGCATCTGCCACAACAGTCTCACTGATAGATCTTCCGGGTGATAGTACATTAGTTGAGTCACTCATCATCTGCAAAGGAGTGGGTTTACTGCTTCATTCTTCAATCTAAACTTGTCAAAAGATCCAGAAAAATATAGGGCAGGACAAAATATGTAACCACTGTAGTATCTAGAAAGATGATATTTTCCTTCACAATCCACACAATAGTAAGAATTAGAGATAGGAACAGTATGCCCGACATTTTATCAGAATTGAACCCTGACTTTGATGTATAGACTGCTATCGGCCCTTGAGGCTATAGCACAAAGAGAAAATCATGCACAATTGTACAAGTCATAGTTGAGGGTATCAATAGGACCCACTTGGTGCATTAATAACTAATTGTGCATGGTAACCTAGAATACCAAAATTAAGATCCAAAGGGGCACCCAATTTTTCCATGGCAAGTTTATTAGTGATATAACATATTACAAGATCACCAAAATTCTGGTAAAAATGTATTTTACCACACCCAAAGGTGGTAATCAGGATTTCGGATTAATTTGACAATTTATATAACCAAGTAGAAACATGACTACATGAGTAACATAAGAACTAAGGTTTCCCTTTGCATAGAATTCTACAAGATTACCTAATACCAAATACAACAGAGTTAGGTATTGGAACTGAATACATGAAAATTATAATCAATAACATATCATTTGGAGCAAAGTACCCATCAACCAATACCAAAATAATTTTACTTTGTAAGAATAAGGGCAGTTTGGTACATGAAGCTCCTGCCAATGTGGGGCCGGAAAAGGGTCTATTGTACATAATCTTATCCTACAGAGATTGTTTCTACGACTCGAACATGTGACTACCAGATCACACGGAAGCAACTTTGCTTTGCAAGAATGTTAATCCAAAAAGAAAACTAAGTCTATAAGCTATCAGCAATGACTGCAACATCGAGGAAAGAAATATGCATCTGGTAGCATTGCAAGAGGATGACTTCTGTGAGTGATGTAGCTGCTGCATAGAACTCAATATTCATGTAGCAGGTCCTAAATAATTGGGAAGATTTATGATTATGATGATAATGAACAAAAGAATGGGATATGATTGGTCATTCTTACCGTTTGTAGTAAAATATTGCAGGCAGAAAAAAGAGCATAAAATTTTAGAAGTGCACTAGCATAGTTACCAAAGTCACGCCTTCCTTAGAAAGCTGCTCCAAAGCCTCACGATCAAAAATTTTGCCATCTAGTGGTGACTCATCAATCTATAAAATCAGTAGCCCTCTTAGCCACCAAAAGAAATAGTACTTATAAAAACATAAAATAAAATGGAACTAATCATAAACGTTTTACCTTCCAGTCACCAGTATGAAATATTGTACCATCACTGCAGCGGAGCACCAACCCACAGCAATCAGGGATTGAATGGGTTACTCGAATGGGTTCCACTTCAAATGGACCAGCATGAAATTTTCTTCTCACCTTAAATTCCTTAAGCCTCGATGGAACAAAAATTCCAAACTCTTTCAGGCGCTTTTTGATTAGCTGCTCAAGGGTAGGACACTTCAAATTAACCAGGGTGCCAGAGAAAGCTTTAAAAAAATAATAAGCAAGAAAGATCCAGATAGAGGATGAGCCACAAGAGAAAATGCACAGATACCACTGAGGAATTAAATACTTCAATCAAAAGAGATGAGGTATACATAGCTAGTGCATACTAGACAGGAATTATTGTTGTCTGAAGAACACCAAAACCATGCACAAATAGGAAATTATAGAGTTTTCCTAACCATAAATCATGTTGCACAAAAAAGGGAAATGCAATTTTGGACAACCATGATGCAATCCAGAACCCCAATGCACTGGAAAGGAGAAACGATCTCAAATCAAGAACTTGTTTGACATAACTGGCATATGTGACAGGTTTAGGTGTCCAGCTGATATTAATGCATATCAATAAGTTTGAGATACTAATTAATTTATTATTTGTAAGAAGATAGAACTTAGAAGCCCTTCACTTTATATCCTATGACTATACCTAAAAATTAAAATTTGATATTCCTACCTCCATTGTGAAGGATGAAGTAAATATTGGAGTGTGGGAATCCAGAGCTGGAATAACCTGTGAACATGTTCCAGAAAAGCAAAATTTATCAGACAAATAGATGGCATTTTGATGTCTAGACAACTTTTGCTAAAGAGTTGAAGCTATATCTAATTTCAAAAGACGCAGAAAAACGCATCCATGCTCAAGAAACAACAAATTTTTGATGGGCAATTCTATGGAATGCAGATATTACAAGACGTGCATGCATGTAACATAAGTTACACATATGAAGAGCATAACTTCAAAAAAAAATCTAAAAAGCAGACTGTTGTTCGCTGGGAAACACATCTCCCAACCTGAACCTAAAAGAAATAAAAAATCTGAAGAATACGCTACTAACCAGACCAGCCACCCATCAGCATGAATTCAGCATTTACTTGCACAAAATAGAATAGCAGATAGGTGATAGAGATGTCGTCACCATGATCAACACATGGAATTGCAAAAAATCAAAATAAAACAAAATTAGGCATTCTTCTCTCCCTCCTTTTCCATATAAAACTTAGTATTAGCTTGAAATGAAAGTATTCACACTTGGTCTCTATAAGATGTACTTTTTCTTGAGAATTCTTAACAGATTATGAAAATGCTGCATATTTCGTGTTAGGTATGTTGGTATCTGATTGGAGCTTGGAGAATCCTATTTTGAAAAGAATAGGTAAATATGTTATAGGAGAAGGTAAATACACAATTTATTTTTCCTTTTTTGTTTGATCAACTTAGCTTATTCTACAAATCCAGGGTCAGCATTCTGAAAAGTCATGTAAAAATAACTTAAATGAGAACCAGGAAAGGTGGACAACTGGAAGCAATGAAAAACATATTTTTCAATCATTATAAAGAACAAACATAATTGCCTATTCCAAATAATCCCCTTGAAATATTATAAGAACAGAGTCACATTGGTCCCAATATAAAATAAAAAGATTCAAGATGATATAGAAAGATTACCCATGGCAATGCACCAATATGATCCTCGTGGCCATGCGTTATAATAACTGCTTCAATCTTATGACTCCATCTTCTGATGAATGTTGTATCAGGTACAATCTTTTGAACTCCAAACTCATCATAACTGACATGCATATAAACCAAAAATATGTTTATAAATATTCAAACGAATTTGAGATGTCTATACAGAGAGAAGCAGATCATGCAACAGAATTTGTGAGAGATGAGGGGAAAACAGTGGGACTGATATGAATAATGGAAATCATGTAAAAACTGTACGAATATCAACATGCCAATTACCATAGCTAGGATGAAAGTAAGCTTACATGACTCACAGAGCATACCAGCAGAAAAAGAAACACAAATACAAAAATAATAAAGAATAGCTTTTTTTTAAGTAGATATTTCTAGCAAGTGCTCGTCCAACTACAATTCTAAGTTTTTGCACCACTGCACGTGCCTCACGAAAGTGCATCTACAAAATTTTCAAATGGGACACCTGAAGAAGTTCCACCCCAGAAAATATTCTCAATTCATTTAATTTAATTTCCTGATATTCCAAAAGTGAAAAAGGACAAACTATGGGTTCCTCTTCAACATATTTGTAGAAGCAACAACATGTTCCCTGATCATTCAGTGTTTGGAACGAGTCTCATGGTTCTATAGATTGCAAACAACCAATTTTAACCAATAATAAAAGGTGATCAATAAAGCACTTTTCCAAACAAACCTACCAATCAAAGAGCTACAAATTGAGAAACTATTTGCTAAATATGTATACATACTCTGGGAACATGATGCCTGCATCAATCAAGATGTAACGGTCAAAGTTTCCTACCAGCATGCAATTCATGCCAATCTCACCCAAACCACCTATTGGGAGAACCCGGAGAGGTGGACCATCTAGTCCTTCATAAAACTGTTCAAGTTTGCGCTGGACTGAATCTTCCATGCTTTTCCCCGCACCCTCAGTTCTTCTGCGTCTTCTACGCGGCACTTTTGATTCTTTGCCACCTAAAATAACGCAAATGTAGAAATTTAATCATGGACAAAAACACAGTGTATCCACACAGTAATGCCATCGTAGCAGAGTAGCATGTTCTAACTTCTATGGTGATTGGTTGACAGAAGAGGGATATAATGTACATTAAACTAAAAATCATTATTAAAATGACAAAATGTTCAACTCCGACTAACAATAGCGTTTAGCTTCCAGAGTAAATCCGAACATAACCGGCCACGTAGGAGTATGGAGATCTCTTCATAAACCAACAATTCCGAAGCACGCAGTAGCACAATAAAGATAGCACACAGGAAGCAAACAACAAGAAAGGAAAAGGCGTTAACCAAAATCATAACTTTTTCAACAAACGTTGCAAATGTTAACACAAGCATGTCAAGAAAGACTACGCCACAAGTCTCGACATCAATTTTTCTTCAGTGACGCACAGAAATTTGCCACTTATCGTCTCGACAAATAAAGTTCTGATTTTTGGAAATTACAACGACTAAGTCACCAGTCTCGCGAGAGCTGGGGCATCGAATAAAGGAAACTCAAAAGATTAAAATACGACAAGGAAGGACATGAACGCACGAACCTGAGAGCACGGAAGGAGAACCCAGTGAGCACCATACGGCGGTCCTTGGAACAGTGAACCGCCGCGAGAGGCAGAAGGGGAAGAGCGGCGGGAGAGTGGAGAGGGAAACCATGAGCCCCCAACGGAGGAGGAAGGAGGAGAGGTAAGCGCGTCGGGTTGGTGAACGGGGGAGGGAGTGAGGAAGAGCCTCCTCTCTTCGTGGGGAAATGGTCGATCGGGGCAGAACCGAAACATCTTATCGCTTTTCGGCCCCAGGGCACTGGAGTCTGGAGGAGGATCACTTTTAACGGTGAGATTTCAGCTTTGGTATTCGTGTTCCAGGCGATCACAATTTCTCGTTTTTGTAAGTTAACAGGTAAAGATATTTTAAGATATTTTTCTAGTTTTTTTATTTTTTTTAAACCCCCAATATAATATTTATAAAGTGATAAATATTTTTTTTTGTCTGTTGTTAAAATTTGATATGACATACAATTTTTTTATTTTTAAAAAATAGAAAAATGGGGACGGGCCGATGGGCCATTACGTCTGGGTAAGTGTTCGATCAACCCTGTTTGGGGCACATGGAGCTGAGGCCTGAGCTTGGTAAAAGGGCGTGGTGCTAATGGGCCTGAGTCATTCAGCCCGTTAACATTCTAATATTTATACCTGACAGTAAAAGGGTGTCAATTCGGGTGGATTGGATTCAGGTCAAGTTGGGAAAAAAAAAATTTTAACTCTCAACCCGAACTCAACTCGAAATTCCTCAACCTGAACTCGAACCCGACAAACCCAAACCCGAACCCGACCCAGACAACTCATATAACCCAATTCAAAATAATTTTTTTTGGTTATTTTTCCAATAATTCTTCACTTTTATCTCAATACTTTATCACTATTATACTAACATTGATATTAATATACATAAAAA
>JBAMIE010185667.1:0-12620 GCA_037177295.1 Kaempferia parviflora | reverse complement strand
CGGGCCATTAAAAGCCCAACACCGAGGGTTATGCAGCCCATTAAAGGCCCGGTTTTAAGCCCGTATTCAGATTTAAGCGGCCCATTAAAAGCCCAGTTTTACGACCGCATTTAGATTTATGCGGCCCATTGAAGGCCCAAATACAGTCCTAGAATCAGATTTGTGCGGCCCGTTAAAGGCCCAAACTAATGGTAATGCGGTCCATTAAAGGGCCCAAAATGAATTTTTAAGCGACCCATTAAAGGGCCAACTTTAGTTTCATGCGGCCTATTAAATAGTAGAAACTAGCCCATTAAAGCTCAAACACTATTTACGGCCCATTTAATAACCAAAGGCTACTTAATTGACCATCAAAGGGCCTAAATGACTCATTTAATATTTAACGGCGTGGCTAAGGCCAATTGCAGGTTATTTTGCATCCAAAATAGGAAATTCTTGAATAGGCCACTATCGGCCCACTCTATTTCCAATAAACATATTACGGCCTTAAAATGCCCAATGAGAAGCTTATTACAACAGCTCGATAGTGATCCGTCAACACCGTTTAAACACTTGAATGCATGATGAAAGAGCAATAGGGAAACCCTGCAACGGCTTTTACATATTCACGGCTTATTTCGGTCGCCCCCCGTGTTACGGCGTAGATTAACCTTATTGATTGACCACTCAATCCGGCCCCACTCATCAATGGTTCAAATTTCTAAAACGGACCATTATTTGCGCATCAGACGTTCCACCACATCGCTGTTCCAAACAACCGCGATCAAGCATAGATGAGGGTAAAACTCACTCGCCATGCGATGCACAGGTTCAATTTTGCCGGGCTGAGGAGTCACATGGCTCGAACATGTGGCGGCTGGAGGGGGCGAGGAATTGGATGTTCAACCTGAGTGAGCACCAAGTCATCTAGTGTTCACTATCCAGGTCTGGCCTGTAAATCAAAAGCGAAACTACAAAAGCGTCAATCAATGAGGACTCATCATTTGCAAGCACAAAACATTAGGTATTTCAAAATTCAAAACAATCATCAGCTTCTCCATAAAATGTGAAATGTAAACAAAATAGAAATTATGTTATGCCTATTTGGTCCCTGCAGATTATCAATCTGTATCAAAGTCTAGGTAAAGTTGGGCCTACTTCTATGGTTGAACTGGACAGATGCACTAACCTTCGATCCAATCAATATAAATTATTTTTTAAATATGATAAAACTACCTTTTCTTTTTCCAGTAGTGACAATCAGAAACAAAAGACAATTTACCTTATGATACCATGACTGATGATCCACAATTCATGTTGATCTGTAATCAGCGTGTTTCTATACAATTGAGTATATACATCTCTACTGTTCTGGAAGACTGGAAGTCTCTCCATCGTAATCCAACTATCCATCTCATCTAGAGATTTCCAAGGTGACCATTTTCGCTGTCAGAATCATCCGACTCTGATAAGACACGGAAAGAGGCCAAGAGCATCTCTAACGGCAGGTATTTATGAGCTCTTTAACTTACTGTCTGATGATGTGTCAATGATTAGCAAAAAGCAGGGTTCAATATTTAAAACCTGCTTCTTGCGCTCTTTTCTGGGGGCCAAAAAAAAGCTCCTCTCCTAAGGGCATCCACAATAAACTGAAGCTTTTTTGTTGCCCCACCAAAAACAGAAGAAAGAAATTAAGAAACGGGTACGAAATATTGACCCTGCTGCTGACTATTTATTGACACATAAAATAAAAACCTCCATGCAATAACATTATGCTTTAGATCACAACAATGAAACATAGAATAAGATTCTTAAAGGAGTTTAGAAGTAGTAAGATTGTGAAAAAGCAGGAATCGATGGATAATCAAGAAACTATAAATTCCAAACCTGTCAAGGAATTCAGATGCTAAATGTACCTCTTTGCAATCGGAGAAAGTGAATTTTGAATACAGATGGCTTTCTCATGCAATTCTGTGAACTATTTGTCCACCTTACAAGCACTTTGGCTGCGTGGATGACCACAATGTGTGCACTATGGGAATCAAACAATTGTGGGCAACTTTGCAATTCCATTTACTGTATTTGAATCCCCCTTCCCAATTAGGGAAAACCTAAAAAGCATGTCAAAATCAGTTTGTAGAGAAATGACTTAGAACAATCACACCACCAATACAACTAAACCAAAGCCAAACATTAATCAGGCACGTATGGATCCAAAGTTTCATTATTAGACAGTTTCACAAAGCAAACAGCAGCATCAATCTCAAACCCAGGAACACCATGTAAATCATGGTCATTGCAAGCCAGAAGAGCAATGGCAATCAATTGTTTTCTTTTCAAACCAACACCAGCTTCAATATCTGATAATTATAGCGCTCACATGATTACTGATAAAATGGTGCCAAACATCTTAGGATAGAAGACTGCACTATAGATGAGCCAATAAAAGATCTAGTAACTGGAAATTACTCCAAACAATAAAACAAGGAAAAAAGAACACAAGCAATGAGGACATCAACTAAACATTTATATTCAAATGATAAAAGGTCTGATACTTATTTAAGAATTAGAGCTCAGGCATTATACAATGCATTTTGTTTGCTTCGCGATTTAGTTGTGCGCAATGAGCGTCAGCTTCACACCAAGCTTCTAATGCAGGCATCCATCCCTAATAATTTGAGGAACTCCAGTGAATTAACAGCAGTATGAATATGCAACTACTGTAATCTTATATGAATTACAGGATTCCTATACAAAAATTCAAAACAACACTGTATTATCAAAGAAACCTCCTTCAAGCTGTAAGCTCCAACACATATCACGTCAACAAATAGGTAGATGTCAATGGGAAGCAACAATAAACTATCGATGGTGCTAAGTCACCCTCTCTCTCGCAGATTTCAAATTGTTCCTCCCAAAATTTTGGAACCAAATAGAAAAACTACTCCATTCCAATCAATGGTAGAAGAATCTTTAACTTTTTGGATTCCAATGTTTTGAAGCATGCTTAAGATGAAATCTAAAAGTTCAAACCACTTCTGCTTTAGTGTGCAACAAACAATTCCCTACTATTGGTACTTAACCCATTATTTTGTACTTAACCAAGCACGAAATAATCTCATAGGAAAGAGAATCGAAAGATCCATGTATCATTTCAAATGCAATACTATATGCTTTCTTATCTTAGGAGCGCACTTCATACTTTGAATTATTTCAGCTGTTAGGGTAAGCCTCAAACAGAATCAGAGAAAAATTTCCCCCGTATTATGAAAAACCAGAAAACGTAAAGCATTCAACGGATATGGCAATTCGAGCATAATGTGAATTCAACAGAGATGCCAATACGAACATATTTGTAAAGAAACCATTACCCTATCTCACAGGGGTCCCCTCTTACCCATCGTATTCAGGTTTCGGTAGCTCCGAAGGATTGAAGCCCGCGACCTAGATGGAGACTCCTCCTCCTCCACCACAAACACTGAATGAGATCCCATCTAAACAAAATAACGAAACCACGAAACCGATCAGGCTCGTGGAGCATAAACCCTAACCATTCGTCCTCCAACCTTTGTAAGAAAACGGGGAGGACCCGGGCATAGGATCGCGAACCTTGGAAAAGAGGGAGAAGGCGCTGCGCAGGTGAGGATTCCGGGGATGAGATCTCCGGCTTCGGATCACGGCGCATGCTGGACGATCCAATAGGAGGCATCGACCGCTACGCAATTGTCACAGAGGAACTAGACGCCCTCATTGCGGGAGTAGGTCTTCAGAAGGACCCCAAAAGTTGCCGCCGACGCCCACCTCCGACGGCGTAGTCGACGTCGACGACGAGGATCGAGGAGAGAGGGATGGAGAGGGAGAGAGAGAGAGAGAGAGATCTCGCGATGGGGAAGGGACTAGGGGAAGTTTTGGTGCTTGAACCGGGATCTGGGGATTTCAAAATGACGCCCGTTACCAATAATAGAAATTTAGGGATTTCAAATTCTATTCCTATTTCCGGAAAGCAAAAAAGAGCATTTTAAAAGTGTGTTTGTATAATTTATCAAATTTATTAAGCCTATTTATTAAATACAAAATTTAAATTTCAACTGTGCTGTTTTATTTAAGCAACAGTAGAAATAAAAGAATTTAAATTCTTCTCTTATTTTCAAAATATAGAAAGAGAATTTTAGGACTTTAAACACTAAAATTCAGCCTTTTATCATTTACTGGTTTAGCCTAATTCACCCAATTCCAATTGCAGCTCACTTGCTACTTGACAAGTTTAAAGTGAAACTAATTCCATAAGAAAAATATATCAGAACACATCTTTACATGTAGATCGAGTGGAGACAACGAGCTTTGTGGTTTCAAAGTAAAAGGCCATTCCTCTTGGCCATCTCGTAGAGGGCAATGGCGGCTAGGGCTTTCATATCGGCAGTCACCTGCCATAGCTTATCGTAAGGAACGACATGTACCTTGATCAGCTCACCGTGGTCGCGAAGGCCCATCTCCTTCCCCTGAAGAGCTGTTATTGTCTCCTCATCTGCGGTGCCTTTATAGAGAAACAGACTCAGTTCCTCGTCGCACCCTCCCTGCAAAGAATAACCAGAAACATGTCTGGTCAAAAGCAAGGTTTAAACACTTCATGCTGAAGTGCTGCAATGTACATTTTCTTAGTGACTTCTCAGTTTGAAACTATAGAGTCTAACATGCACATACATCTTTTTCTCACAATTTGTATCTTACATTCATTAAAATCTAGTCATCTTACTGAATACCAACTTATATTGCATTGGTTGTAGTTCTATGTGGATGAAAGAGATAATTTACCGGAGACGGGAAAACTTTACATCCAGTAATTGGATCCAGAAATGCTGTGAGATTCACCATGTTTTCTTTTGTCAAGGATATCCCTATCTCCTCTTCAACCTGTATTAACAATAATTCGATGTGAATATAGTTTTTTAAAAAATGAAAATGGCTGATTACAATATTTTATCTTAAACATAATAGAATGATGTTCTCAACTATCAAATGAATATAACGTTAGGCCAAATCTCTGTACTGATCTAGTTCAAGAGAATCTACTTATTATTTTGTTAAACTCAACCATCAGCCCCAAGTTTTTAGCCTCAGGTAGATAATAGCCCACTCATCTGAACTTAAAAGCATATTTATTAGCCCAAACCCTCACAATGAGGTACTGAACTACCCTGAAACGTCACAAAACCAGATAATTCTTTTACCAATCAACTTCCCATATTCCACATATATTGTTCTATTTTATCGTGCCAGTTGATCACAATCAAACTGCAAAGTCACATATAGTATTCTATTATGTGTCATTGATGATCATCCTTCAAAGTGAAGGGTCGGTTAATCAAATGTCCCATCAATGGATTTCATAAAGGATGTCATTCTATAACACTTAAGATTTTCATTCCATTTTTTATTTTAGTTCAATCCCTCCATTTTTTTCCTTAGATATATCCACATAATTCATTAATCCTTCCATTGAACAACGGATTCATCTTCTATTCTAAGGTAGGTTATTCCCTAAAACAAGCAGGCCATTTTTTTCCAAGCAGACATAAAGAAAACAACAATTGCAATGATTACCTCACGAACTGCTGTGCCAATAATATCACCAGCTTCGTCATCTATCATCCCAGCTGGGATTTCTAGAATGAGTTTTCCAACAGGAACCCTAGGCTTAAACATTCAGGAGATTTGATGAGGTTTTGAAGACATAAAATTAGAGAAAACTACTGTGGTTTGTGCATAAATCAAAGTTTACCAAATGGTCGGTGCAGCGGTCAGTCTAGGAACATACCTGCTCTGTAAGAACAACATAGGTTTTTCCTCCTGACTCAAGGAGTATCAACACAGCAACAGCTGGTCCCCTTGCAAACACAATTCCAGGAATCTAAAGAGATAAAGAAGATATAAAAGGAAGCTAAACAGGACATAGAAAGAAAATGAAGGACCTGATTTAAGGAAAAAAAATTCAACCAACGACCTGTTAACATGCACCAAGAAAAAACAATTTAATTTACACAGAAACAGAAGAAAAAGGATTAGACCCACAGAAAAGAAAGAAACCCTTATCCTCAAAACATAAGCACATGTTTTGAACCCTCTTGTTGTGTCAGGCAGTATGACTGAGACATACATTTCCAGTTTATCTAAATTCATACAATGCACTTTGATTTGTACCAAGTGGCACCCCAACATGGTGTCAAAATCATACCTTCCGATTGAGGAACAAAACTCTTGCACAAAACAACAATTTAAACTTTGCATATGTCATACTTTTATTATGGCAATGGCATGTGGATGTTAATAGCCATACTTTACATTTACATAGAGTTATAGGAAAATCACCTAGTTGAGCTTAAGCTTCAAATACTTTATAATGCACAATGCATATATACAAGAAAAAGAAAAAAAAAAAAAACACTCAGAATAAGTAAAAGCTTCAATGTCTTAGCATAACATCTATTGTTGCCTTGAATTTGCTAAGAATTGTGGTTGTGAGCAATTATTCGTCTAATATCTGATAATTGGAATACCTTTGTTTGTGTTTCTTTATCAACAATATTTGCTTTAAACTTCAAAAATCCAACACCTCTTCCAAACATATCTACTCCCTGTAAGGAAGGTGTATCACTCAAACAACTATCAAGGATTCAAAAAACTGAAAACGAAAAAAGGGAAATACAACATAATAATGCAGTTGCATCAACGAAACTAAAAGGATGTAACCATAGCTATAGTAAGTATGAATAGAGGTGGCAGTGAAAAGAGAAAGCACTTAATTTGCCCAACATCTATGACAAGGATGTTGTTGACTGACGGAGTGATCCTGCATTTTAATCATCTTACTAGCATGACGCAAAGGAATGTAATAGTTCATAAGTTCTAGGTTCCATAGAGTATATATATGTTGTAAAACATCTCCTGAAACAATGATATAACTGAAGACATACAAGGAAACTTCTTATAAATATTATAGGCTAGGAAACCTTATCCCTATCCTACAAGTTTGAGTTTTTAAGATAAGTGATTAGTTGACCAACTTTAATAATTTTTGTATTGATATTCTTTTTCATAGCTATCCCTTGTCCTTAAACTAGAAAGTTGCTTCACTGTTATGATCTCTCATAATTCAATATTAACTCATCTTCCATGTTTAACTTAAATCAAACCCTTGCTTAAATTTCAATGAGTTTACATTGCATGAGGTATAATGGCTGGTCTTTTGCAGATTTCCACGAGAGATTAGTGAATTATAAGCGAAACAATAAGTTTGATAATCAACGTGATTAACAATAGGAATAAGAATTCACGGAATTCTAATTTTAATCCTTCGATGTGTAATCCAAACATCCATATATAAGTAGGGGGAAATAGTAGACTAAATTTAGGAAACCGACAAAAAAAACTAAGAAAATTACAAAAAAAGATCAATAAGATATTACCTGAATGTAAACTTGTCTTAAAGACAATCCTCCTGCTAAAAGGCCTGTTTCACTACGTATGTTCTTCAACCACTGCTTAAAGACAAAAGAATTGACAGCATTTCTGGATCCAAAAACAAAAAATTAGCTCTCTGTAAAACAACCGCTCGGTCTTAGAAGGTAAACGAAACAAAAAAGAAAACACGAATGCGGATAATTTACCTGAGATCGGAATCGGAGACACCGGGGGCCGCGAGGATCTCAACAGAATCTCCGTTCGGCAAAGCGATGCGGGTCGACGATCTAATGGATTGAGAGTCGCCAGAGTACATCCTCTGGATGGCCAGTTGGGGGCGGAGGCGGCGGTGATGGATGCCGGCGCCGGGCGGTGAGGGGAGAAGAGGAAGACAACGGTGGGGAATTCGGACTCGGGGGCAGGCGTAGGAGAAGAGGAGTCGATGCGCGCGAGCCGGAGCCGCCATGCGATGTTGTGTGACGCGGTCCGTTTACTATCCCCGCGGTGATTAGACCGGGTTTATCTTTAATTGCATAGCCGAGATTAATGCTTTGTTTACTCTAAACCTGAGCATATACCTCTTTCGTGTCTTGACCATTTATATTTATACATAGTAGTCGTACCTTCTCCGTATTAACCCTGGAAGATTTACCTTCTTCATGTTAGTCCTGGAACGGATTGGTGGGAGTACTACGGACGAACGTATTCATTTTTTACCACAGGAAGGGTAAAGAAGTCACGGTGGAAAATTATTCTCGGAGGAAGAAAAGATAGGACGAATAAATCTTTTCTTTTATGTGCTTGTTTACCTTGATCGAGAAAGGTGAATATATGCAACGTAATTTTATAAATAAAAGGGGATGCATGCGTCATTTCCTAGGTACATGATGTAATTTTATGAGTTAAAAGGGGTACATACGTCAAATTTTTTGATATAAAGTGTAATTTTATGAATACAAAGGAGTACATGCGATATTTTTTTTCCATCCTCTATTTTCCGTCCGATTTTGAGGTGATTGATTCTGGCTCAAAAATTATCCACGGATGAATTATCTTTCTCTTCCCTTTGTAAATTTTAATGAAGTAAACGACAAAATTTTTTCCACTGAAAATTTTTTCTTAATTTTACTTTCCGATCTCCCAAGTAAACAGATCATAAGTAAGGTTCTCCATACCTATTGGGGCAATTGACATCTCCTCAACGAACTCTATAGCACGGTTCGATTCCCAGTTATGGCTCATTTGCAGGGATTTTTCTTCTAAATAGGACTTCCAACTAAGGGACGCTGAGCTTCTGGGTCGTCCTCCGTGAGTGCTTCCCGATTTATCTTGATGGTCAGGAAGAAATTTTCATAAAACCGAACCGACCACCCAGAAATAGTATGAGGCTAACTTATTGGGGCAATTGACATCTCCTCAACGAACTCTATAGCACGGTTCGATTCTCAGTTATGGCTCATTTGCAGGGATTTTTCTTCTAAATGAGACTTGCAACTAAGGGACGCTGGACTTCTGGGTCATCCTCCGTTAGTGCTTTCGAATTTACCCTGATGATCAAGAAGAAATTTTTATAAAACCGAACCGACCACCCCATAAATAGTACGAGGCTAACTAAATTTATTATTATTTTTTTTTCCTATAGCACGGATAAGTTGTCCACTGCGTCCCAGAATGAATATCCACAAGCATAATGGAGACACGTACTACTCTTCCTTCATTGATTTAGTCATGATTTTTCGTGAGTTGGCAAAGATGAACTGCTACGTCCATAATTTGTTACTTATCTTATAGACAGAAAATCAAAGTCTTGACAGATAATCAAAATTTCTTTCTTGACCAAAACAAAAAGAACCTAATTTAAAAAAAACAAATAAATAAATTTTGTCGATCGAGTTGTAAATTAAATGAATCATATATGCAGCCAGCCGAGATCAAGAGGAGACGTCGAGCCTCGGTTCGAAGCAGTAGCCGCAGTAGTATTGGTACCTGAACTGCAAGTACCGAGTGCAGGCACACGGGGCCTGGCCCTGACTCCATTTCCACACCTTGTGCCTCATGTCGAAGGTCAGTACCGCCAGCCACCCTATGGAGTGTATGAAGAGGTAGTCGCCAACGCCGCAACACATGAAATTATTGTTAGGTAACGTCACGTACACAGAGATCGGCATTTGAGCCACCTCCCGCCATGTCTTATCCTCAAGTTCCAAAATCACCACTCCCTCGCGCTCCCTGTTTATCCAGCCAACCATGATCAATTTGTTCGACAAGTTGATCAAGTCAGCACAGGCAACAGAGTATGGCTCAGGGATCGATTCTTGAATCAGAGACTCAATGGTAGAGGGCGGCTTGGCCGGATCGAATGCCACTAAGTGGAAGCGTCGCGCCGGGTACGGGCGGATGAAGTAGTAGAGCACACCGTCGCATATGACGGCCTTACAACCGCCCATCCAGAGGTCGAGCTCTTGGACGAAGGGAGTGGCCCACGATTTCGTGGTCGATTGGTACATGTGGACGGATAAGCACCATTGGTGGGACTTCCCGGGCAAATTATGGGTGCGGGTGCACTTGGCGACAACCGCGGTGTAGCCACGCGTGCGGTTGTCGAACAACAAGGAAAGCGCGATAGAGTGGGGGGCAGAGCCGCCGGGGACTTGAGGAAGCAGCTTCCAGTCTCTCTTGATGGGATTGCCGACTAATAAGCGGTCCCCGTCATTGGAGTTCATTAAGCATACCAAGCCACAGGAGGAGGCCGCGTGACACGTGCTATTTTCTAAGCGGGGGAAGTCGAAGTTGTACCAATGGAGGAGACAAGGGTCGTACACACTGCCAAAGAAGGCCCAGTCGTTAAAGCAGGACCTGATGAACATCGGCTTCTCTGGCTCCACCATCGCCCACGACATCGGGGGAGAGGAGTGAACCACCTCGTACCACCGTTTGCACACGGTGCTCAATTGGATGATGTTGGCGATGGGCAACAAGGAGAGCACCTTCTGCAAGAGTTCGTCCGGTAGAATGGCTTCCAACGACGGCAATGTTCCCTTGTCTTCTTCTTCCTTCTCGCCGTCAATAGCTATAGGCATTGTCATGGGATAACTGATACCAAAGAAAAACGAAATATGATAGAAGAAATACATTCTAAGAGAATAAGAAGAGATATGATGCTTGGCTCATTGTTTTTATTTATAAAAAAATATTATATATTTATATTTATTGGATAACTATTAACCTTAAGTATATTGAATCTATATATTTTTTTTTTTTACAAAATCTTATCATATTATCAATATCTGCCCTATCAAATTCTATCTCTATTCTATCACGAACCCTTATAATTTTTTTATCAAGATTGTCGCCTCATCTCATACTATTCTATCACATCCCTATCAATAAAAATAACTATCCTTCCGCTATTCCTCCACGAAGGGATGAGATCGTAAACCCTCACATTTAAAGAAAAATTCTAATAGTTGTGATCTTTTATCTATTAATCTCTTCATCTCCGTCCCGTTAAATAAGGCCTTCCTATCTTATGAAATTTTAGATAATAAGATATTTTTTAATACCTTAATTTTTTTTTTATTCTATAGAAATAAAATTTTAAAATTGAAACATGGTAGCAAAGGTGACACTTTTTTATTATAAATGAAAAAAAAACATATTTTTTATTTATATAATTTGCACTTTTGAGTTCCTCCGGTAAATTAAGTCGTGTTCTTCGTAAATATAGAAAGGCTTGCAAATTTATTTGCATTTTCTGTTATTTTATCTATATAAACACATTATTATTTCCTTTTTTAATAAGTAATCGAAACGGTACCACCGGAAGAGAAAAGGGCCGTACACAATGCTCGAGCAAGCATAGTCGTTAAAAATAGGACCTAGCCTTGTAGATGGGATCCTCTGTCCCATTTATTCGTGTCCCCATGTCCCATTTATTGATCGGATGGATCACATCAGATCATGCATCTTTGAGATCTGATATGATCTGATGTGATCCGTCCGATCAGTAAATGGAACACGGGCACACGGGATCATGCATCTTTGAGATCTGATATGATCTGATGTGATCCGTCCGATCAGTAAATGGAACACGGGCACACGGAGAAAGTGAGACAGAGGATCTCATCTGCTAGCCTTGAAGAACAACGGCTTCTGTGACACCATCATTATATTGCCCACGACATCAGAGATAGGAGTGAACCACCTCATACCACTGGAGGTAGGAGTGAACCACCTCGTACCACCGTTTGCATACGATGCTCAATTTGATGATGTCAACGAAGGGCAAAAAGGAGAGTACTTTCTAAGGAGTACATCCGGTAAAATGTCGTCCAACGACAGCAATGTTCCCTCCTCCTCCTCCTCGCCTTCACTATCTCTAAGTATCATCCTGGTCTATGCTACCTTGTGGTGGATGGGATAACTCTCCTTCCATGACTCTTCCATGAACAATGGCAATACTCGTTGGATCAAATCAGGATTGATTAATATCTTTGATCTGATCCAATGGTCCTCCTGATCTGAACCAAGAAGGAACCATGGATTGCGGGGCATAGGATCAAGATTAAACTGCACCACCAAGTCAATCTTTGTTTTGTGGAGTGTCTATTATTTGAATCGGACTGAAAATGAAAAATCAATTTGATTAATACTTTTATAACGATGGACCTAGCTACTGAATACTATGAAAAGTATTAAAGTTTTAATTTAATTCTAATTGTATTAGTTGTTAACCAATTCACATAGGAATATTCAGTAAATTAATTATATTTTTCATAGAGCATAACTTTTATGTATAACAAAAAAAATTAAAAAATAGAATATTTGACTGCTAGATTGTTCAATCCAAATTTAATCAATTCAAACTCTAGATTTAATCGATTCAATCTTAGTTGCCAATGAGGTGACTTATTTGGGTTCACTTTTGAAGACCAATATAAAATTTAACTTGGAGAATTTCATTGTATTCTTATACTAGTTTATCAAAAACGCATAGTAAAATCGTTCATAAGTTAATACAATATGCAACTTTCCCACAGCTACGTTCTACAGGAGCAACAATGCTCAAAATCAGACTTGAGTAATTGAAACACAATAGAATAAATTCAAAAAAAAAAAAAAAAATTTAGCTACGATATCAGATACAAAAACCGCCAAAAAAACACATTTCACCTCCTCCGGTT
>JBAMIE010185659.1:0-12624 GCA_037177295.1 Kaempferia parviflora | reverse complement strand
TTAAGAAATTTCAAAAGACGACCTAACTTTTAAATTTTCTAAAGACACTTATTTGCCATTGTACCTTTCTCATCAATTATTATGGTATTGTTATTCAAATAACAATAATATTATATTTCAAATCATTCACATAGCTTATGGATACGAGGAGCACTTGATATGAGTATAATCATCCTTTTTACTATAATACATTTCAAATATCAACATCATTGTGATGATGTATAAATCCTAATGGTATTTATGTTTTCAAAATCGACAACACAATGATGTTGATTTTGAAATAACCCATCACAATGACACTATTATTTGAATGTAGCATGTTAGATTATTATTATTATTATTATTATTATTATTATTATTATATTTTTCTATTTATTAGCTATTTCTTGTTCTTAATATTGAACCTAACTATATAAATATTTTATTGTGTAACTTTTCATTATGCATATTTTGTTACTGATTATGTTGGTGATCCTACGGATCACACATCTACCTCTGACTTCTGTGTTTTTCTTGGTGATTCCATTATTTTTTGGATGAGTAATAAATAAAATATTATTTCTAGATTTTTTACAGAAGCCGAGTACCGTGTCATGATCTCAACTACTTGTTAAATAGTTTGGTTATATTGATTACTTGTGGATATGAGTATCTCTCTTTATCAACCTACTTCATTATACTGTAATAATCAAAGTGTTATTCAAATTAGCGCAATTCAGTTTTTCATGAGTGAACGAAATATATTGAAATTGATTGTCTTATTACTCGTCATCATCTTTAACTTAACACCATCACATTATCATTTGTTCCTTCTAATACTATTGTTATTATTATTGTTAGGCTATTCTATTTATTAGCTATTCAGAATAGATTAGGTTTTTTCTTATTCTTGATATATATTTAACCTAGCTATATAAACATCATATTTGTAACTTAAGTCGAAGACTCCTAGTTCCTCTCTTTTAGTTTCTACATGTCACAGTTGACGGGGAGGGATAAAATGAAAAATCTCACAACTTTAAATGCAGCCCTGGTCCTTCGACCCAGGAGACCCAGGCGAAATAATAAAATGAGAATGAATGAAAAAAAATTACAATTTAAACGAGAAAAAAAAGGCAATGTCATTAGTACAATTAAGGAAAAAAAATTCTAAAAACTGAATTTGGATCTAACTACCCAAGGCATCAACTATATGACTATAATATATAACATTAAAAAAAATATATTTTAGTCCAATTACCCAAGGCCTTAACTACATTACTATAATATATACATTAAAAATAATTATGTGGGCCCAATTATCCAAAGCCTTAACTATATGGCTATAATATATAATACTAAAAAATATTTTTTTTGGCCCTTCAAATTCCTGGGCCAGGACCATCGCCCAGCCTGACCCCCTCATGGGCCGGGCCTGTTTAAATGCGCCTTAAAGAAAAAAAATTCAAATGCAATGAAATATGAGAGAAAGCTAACACAAACAAGAAACACCTTCAAATTAAATTTAACGACATCTCTTCTCCATCTTCCCTTTTCCTCATTCCCCACGATTGAAGAATCCAAATGCATATTTTCGTTTTACATAATAATTAAAATTTTATCTTCCACACATTTGATATAGCTTCTCCAGCTCCTCGAACTAAGTCGAGCATGAATCAGACAAATCATCTTCTTTGCTCGCCTTCCTTCCCCTTTTCTTTCTTCTTCTTCTTCCTCCATGATCTGATCAAATAGCTACGTCCCTTCTCTTCTTGGGCAGCGGCTCGGGGTTCCCTTTCCGCATCATCGCCGCAAACTCCTCGTAGTTTATTCTTCCATCCTGCATCAGATTCACAAGCCAACTCCAGTCATTCTTCTCATCATCATCGTCGTCGCCCTCATCATCTTTTTTTGCTAATCACTTTTGCCTCTAGCTACTTACATTGTCCACATCCGCTTCAGAAATGATCTCTTTGACCTCCTCTCCGTCGTAGAGGTCCTTCTCCTTCAGAGCTTGCTCAAGTTCTTCCTTGGTGATGTAACTACATCGAAAACAAAAATGCCGGTCAGGGTTCTTCCGGCTTATCGAGTTGCTAATTTAGTCTAAACTTGCCCGCTGTTATCCTTATCGAAGTACTGGAACGCCGTGTAGAGATGCTCTTCTCTGTCCATTCTGTTCATGTGGACTGTGGCCGTGATGAATTCCTCATAGTCGATTGTTCCGTTACCATCTGCATCGGCCTGAATTGGGCGCAAAGGATTCAGGGTTTAGGGTATGTGAGTTTAGAATTCATGCAACTAGAACTCACAGCTTCCATTAGCTGTTTGACTTCGAATTCGGAGAGCTTTGTGCCTTGAGAGGCAAGCCCTTTCTTCAGTTCTTCAAGAGTTATCGTTCCGCTGTTGTCGGAATCCATGTTCTTGAACATTTCCTTCAGCCCCTTGATCTCTTCTTCAGACAAGCATCCTGCTATCACCTGTAATTAACCACAATAGATGAATTGGTAAAATCTCATTGTTTGCTGATACAACATGAAGCCAAGAAATATAATTCACCCTTAAAGCAGCCTTCTTGAATTGGTTCATCGCCCGGAACTGCTTCAATCGGCTGAGGACCGCGTTATCGAGTGGTGTATCGGGTGCCTCTCCATCTTCTTTGATCCAAGGATGGTCTACATTTCAAGTTCATCAGTGTATGAAAATCCATTAGTGTGGAAAAAGGAAGGAAATCATACTCAGAACTTCAAAAGCAGTTAGTCTCTGTTTGGGATCCAAATGCAGCATCTTGTTAACGAGATCTTTAGCTCCAGGCGAAATGGCAGGCCATGGATCGCTGGAAAAGTCAACCTGCCCTCTCAGAATAGCACTGAAGATCCCCTGTTCGGTTTCTGTTTCGATAAATTTTTAGATTTGTTTCCTGATAAAGAAAGATTGAATAAAGATTATTGACTCAAAAGTACCGGCCCAAAAAGGAGGAACTCCACAGAGAAAGATGTAAAGCATGACTCCGATGCTCCAGATATCTGCTTCTGGACCATATTTTCTCTTGAGGACTTCAGGTGCTATGTAATATGCGCTGCCAACGATGTCCTTGAACACCTCGCCTGTTCACGAGAAATCTGAAGAACTTGATCAAAAAGATATCTTTTTTGTTTTTTTGGGGTGTTTACGGAGGGGAGAAATGGTTTTTCGATTAAAAGAGGGATCTTGACCTTGTTTGAAGAAGACGGAGAGGCCGAAGTCGGTGGCTTTGAGAGGGGAGTCGTCGTCCTTGTTGAGGAGGAGGAAGTTTTCTGGCTTGAGGTCGCGGTGGATGACGCCCATGGAGTGGCAGGTGTGGACGATCTGGACGATGGTGCGGAGGAGGGCGGCGGCGGCGCTCTCGGTGTAGTGGCCCTTGGCGATGATGCGGTCGAAGAGCTCGCCGCCGGCGCAGAGCTCCATGACGAGGTGGACGGAGTGCTTGTCCTCGAAGGCGCCCTTCAGCTCGACGATGTTGGGCTGGCCGGTGAGGTGGTACATGATCTGGACCTCGCGCCGGACGTCCTCGATGTCCTCTTGGTTGGTGAGCTTCCGCTTGGCGATGGTCTTGCAGGCGAATTTTTTCCCGGTGGCCTTGTGGGTGCAGAGGTGGGTGACCCCGAATTGGCCGCGGCCGAGCTCCTTGCCGACGGAGTAGGTGGCGCGGACGTCCTCCATGGAGCGGCCGAGGACCGGTCCGATGGGGGCGGCCGGCTTTGCGGTCGGGACGGGGGGCATCTTCATCGGAGAATCATTATTGTTATTGTCATAGCTGGCCTCGTCGGGCGGCGGGGAGGAGTTCGCCGGAGCCTTGGTGAAGCAAATGCCCATGGAGGAGGGGATGGGGCTACCGGAGGCAGCGGAGAAGAGATTGCATGAGGAAGAAGGAAAGTTTTGGTGGTGGGGAAGGAAAGTTTTGGAGGAGACAGAGAAGATTTAGGAGGAAGGGAAGTTGGGATCGAGGTGAAGAGATATTGGCGGGAACTAAACTAACGATATTTTGTATTTTTTTCTAATAATAAATAATTAGCAAAAAAACAATTTTTTTATATAAATTACTTTTCTTTACTTTTAGAAGAATTGCTTTTGGGAAATATTTAGTTCCTAGAAAAGTGTACACTGGATTTTGCAGCTAGAAAAGCTTCTATAATTAGTTCATCGTCTTCTGTCAAAAGCCAAAAAGTTACTATAAATAGTAGAAAAACTAACTATTTTGGGGGAAGCCAGTGAGACTGTTCTTAAAATAAAATGTTGAAAGATAAAATCCGTCCTTTTATTTTTCAATTAAAGAGCATATTTAGATTAAAAAATATATAACTGTAATCATATTTATATATCTTCTATGAGACATGGATTATTATTTTACTTAACAAACGTAAGTAAATTTTACTATTTTATCTAAAATCACACAGTCAATTTTCATAATACTCAAATCATGTATCAGATTCTCAAAATATTACTCCTCTTTTTCTAGAGGTCTATCAATCAGTTTTGTTTTCTTTGAAAATGACGGATGGACTTAGCTAATTTCAAATGACTTAAAATCAAAATTAAGGTATTATTGAAATCTCTTTAATGTATTTATGCCCTCGGTATAAATTTGATAGCATAAATTAAGAACGGTGTATTAAATTGAGATTGCATCTCTAAATTTTTTACTCTATCAGTTTAAAAATTTAGTACTATCGAATTCAAATATGATGACATAGATATATTAAAGAAGGAGATTTTAAAAGTATTTTGATTTTGATTTTAAATGATTCAAAATTTTATGTTCTCTAAGTTTGTCAGTTTAAAATTGACACAATTTGGAAATTTAAAAGTTTGAGAGGGTTTAGGATTCCATTTTGATAGTGGAGATTATTGTCCTATATTTTATAATAAATTTATGATAAATTTTATTATATTTTCAAAAATTTTATGCTCATCAAATTCAGTGCGTAAAATAAATATATTAAAGAGATTTTTATGGGTGTATATGCATCAGCCAGTTTAAAATGAAATTGATTTACGTGATTTGAATATTACGAAAACAGTGACAGATTATCTGACTTGATTCATTGACGAAGTCCAAATACACGCTTCCATGGCGAAGACCTATTCGCCTACCTAACCTATCTTCCATCCATGGTCGTCCCACTCGCTTCCGTTGGCGCAACCAGACAAGACTTCGACTTTCGAATCTCTGCTTCATGGCGGAGCCGTCGATGGCTTAAAGTGGCGAGCTTTTCCCCCGGCGACGCTGCTGATGATTTTGCTTCCTCTTCTCCGCCTTTCCTTCGGTTGCTCCGCCAGGGATGGCGGAGAGCGGTGGCGGAAGGTGGAAGGGTCGGTCGGCGCGATGTCCTAAGTGCGACGATCTCCTCCCAGACCTCGCTGATTTGACTACCCACCGCTGCCGTGGTCGGGCTGCTACTTTCCGAGGTGAAAAAAATGCATTTCCTTTCCGGAAAAAAAAGTTAGGGTTTAATAAAAATGCGATTTTTACGGCGATACATTACCGTTTTGCTCTCCATTCGCAGATTCCCCGTGGCGGAGGAATTCTACAGGACTCAATTCGAGAGAAGAACAAGGTAGATTAGGATTGAATCCAGATGCTGCAAGTAGAAGAAGACCTACCTCCAGATCGGAGGACGACGATGCAGTGCCGGCATTCTGCAGAATGCCACCGGAAGATAAAATGAGATCCAAGAAGGCGAACCAATCTCGGATTCACGAAGCTGAATTCCCCAGTAAAGACTCGTTGCTGCTTCTGCGGCAGCTCGATGAACTAAGGGACCATATCAGTAGATCATCTGAGTTTGTTGGAAAACCGATTTGGAAGCTGCCTGCACCGACTGAACGGCCAGTCTGGTATTCCAGTCCAGAGTTTACGAGCAAGCCAAGGGAAAGAGTGGGAGTGGCCGGAGCCTATTCTTCAGGTTTGAATAACGATCACGGAAGATCAAGGAAGGAGTATCTCCATGGACAATTTGATGAAGATCACCAAAAATATAAGCTATTGCCAGAAAGAGTTACTCCCTGCTCGATCACTGATGAAGAACACAATGAAAAAGTGGCAAGAACTTCAACCTCCAAAACAAAGAGATTGCATCCTTGTCGAGCTTTTGCCGGTGCAACTCCTTTTGTGATATGCTCTAGCTGCTTTGAGCTACTGAAGCTGCCTCAAGTTATTCTTCTCGTGTCCAAAAAACTTAGCAAGTTGCGATGCGGTTCGTGCTCGGAGGTGCTCTGCATTGAACTTACTGGAAACAGGCTTGTTGTGTCTTCCTGTTCAACTATTCCTGAAGCCATTGCCAGCTCCCATGTCAAAGTGAACCAACATGAGCGATATACAGCACAAACTAGTACTAAATCAGATGATTCTTCTATTTCTAAAGAACATGGTGGCAATAGCTCGTCTCATTTAACATCTAGCCGCGAACTTGTGGAACGAGAAAGTATAGATTTAACCTATCCAGAGAAGTTGAAGGGGATTTCAGTGGCTTCTGATATGTCTGAAATTGTAGAAAACCCAGACAGCATAGTCGTATCAGATGTCACAGATATACCAATTCAGGACAATTTAACTTTCTCACTATCCAGCCCGAAGGGCATCTCTGAATCTGGTTGCCAGAAGGAACATTCTGATGAAGAAATAACAATCTCCGACAGTGACAAGTTTGATCAGACTTACGAAAAAGGTGAAGCAATAACTGAGATTGATCTATCAGTGAATGACTATTCCATTTCGTCTCAGGATTACCATGGTATAGAGAAACATCGAAATCAAACATTTATTGACAAGACCGACCACTCATTAGTTCTAAATACAAGCCTGGGGGATACAACTCGAATTAATTTGTTGGCGAGAGATGAAAGATCACAAGTTTGGGTTAATGGCCATCCGATTCCTGATCACTTAGTTTGGAAGGCTGAAAAAAAGGCCGGAACCATTGTTCCCGGAGAATATTGGTAAAATACATCCACTCCTCTCATGCAATGTACATGAAAATTTATGCCAATAGCGAACTTAAAACCATGTCCAACAAACAATAGGTTTTGATGCAATTTTCGTAGTTTTTGTTAATATTTCATGCATAACTACCAGATTGTTGCATGATCATTCTGTCAAATAGAGATACCGAAAAGCTGCCTAAGATGTTTACTGAGGATGACCTTTTATTGTTAGGAATTACATTTTAAGATCATCGGTGGTTAGTAGCGTAGCTTGTGACTTTATTTTGTATAGTTTTGTTTGGTTTCCTTGTAAAATTATACTCTGAATTAGTATCTGCCATATGGTCAAGGTATGATCAAAACGCTGGATTTTGGGGTGTCATGGGACAACCGTGTCTCGGCATAATTCCTGTAAGATGAACTCAATTCTCTGTCGATTCATCACCTTTTAGCAGTTTTTCAAACTCATTAGTGGGATATATTGATTTTGTTCAAACTCGCAGCCATTTATAGAAGAGTTCGACTATCCTATGTTGGAGAACTGTGCTGGCGGGAACACTGGCGTCCTCTTGAACGGGAGAGAGCTTCATAGAAAAGATCTCAATATGCTGGTTATTCGAGGATTTCCGCTGTCAGCTGGTCGATCTTACCTTCTTGATTTTTCGGGGAATCTTTCTGCTGAAATCTCCGGTGTTCATCTGGCAAATTTTGGGAAGCTTGCCCCAACGTAAGTTCTTGCGCTGCATTTACCCAAATTCAATATATTCTTCTTACCATTTTTTTCCTAAATCCCTCGTAAACTATCAGAAATAGTGTTTTAAATGCAAAATGTTAGGCCTCAAAATGTCAAATTGAGTTCAAATGTATGATTGGAAGACCAAAGTCTCGCAAACTATTACGGAGAAATGAATGAACATGCTAAATCAAATACCTTTTAGAAAAGTAGTTATCAAGCATTTTGCTTGCAAATATTGAAGTTTTCTTCTAGTAAACAAAAGGCAACAAGCCTACCAAATGTTTGGGTTGTTAGTTTTAGTTTCAGGACTTGTTCACTTCCAATTCATGAATCATCTGAACTTTTCTTGGCACTGGACTCTTCTTATTTACTTGACTCATCCATCTTTTCAACAGAGTGGAGAAGATGGGACGGGGATTTGGCATGAGAGTTCCAAGTTCCACTGTGAGATAGACAGACAAGCTAGAAGAGCATGTTGATTTCTCTGCAACAATCGGAGACAGATTTATCGAGCAGATGTTTTACATGGTTTCTGGCTGAAAGCTGCCTCATGGTCCTGTTTCCTCTTGAGCTTCTTAAAGCAACACAAGATTGTTCTGCCCTGTGTTTTGATACTTAGCATAGTAAATGAATATAATTATATAAATGTTAAAACTTTTGATCGTGTGATTTGATATTTTGAATTGCTTTAGTAGCACTGAAATAAGAATGTTTTCAGGTACCGTATGCTTTATGACAAGCAACCTCCTTCAAATGTACTAAGTTATCGAAACCTATTCCGGATTAAACTTGAAAGTTATACACAACGAAAAGCAGCATAAATGAAGTGGTTGCTGAACTGAGTTCAAAGTGCGAAAGCTTGTCTTCTTTCACTGCAGGTGTAGGCTTCCAAGGTTCATCAATCCCACCCAGTTGGTTCTATGACAAAATCACCCCACATAACGACATTACTTTTTGGGAGGTCGTCATTCCAGTTGGAGCCGTAGTTGTTCGAGCTAGGCATATCACTACATCCAGCTTCTTGTTGAGCTGTTTCATCCTCAGCCAATTTTGCATCGTCATCGTTGTAAGGTTGCGAATGTTCGCATTTGGAATCATGTTCAGATGATGCATCATTGATATGGCCATTCTGCGAATCTTCATCATTGATATGGTCATTCTGTGAATCTTCGCATTTGGAATCATGTTCTGATGGTGCATCATCGATATGGTCATTCCTCTCTGGTGGTGGGAGAGGACAACCTTGATATGAACCATTATCTGCACAGTGCCTGAGAATCTTGTCCCAATTACAATCCTGCAATGTTAAATTTGGCGAGTTAAACAATCAGAATAAAATGTTAGCTAGAAAATGACTCAGTTTAGCCACAATAAATAAACTATGTAAAACTAAACAACACTAGCAATCATTGACTGGTGCAGTCTGATGATATTCTATTCAGTTATCATGTATTACTTTGCCTTGGAAATTTATTCTGTTTCGATAGACAATCTCCGTATCAACATAACCAACATAAGAGATAACTAGGACTAATGAGGCTTGAAAGAAGATGACGATGATGTTAGCACCACATAGAATTTATAACAGACTTAAACTGCCGGCAGCTCTGCATTAATAGGTTAGGAGAAGTAGGAGTGAGAATTAAAATAGCCAAATGCCACTATGTGCAAATTAGGAGCTATACCTTCATAATGATGTGAGGATTGCCTACTATGATAAGCAGAGATTTAGCACGAGTAATGGCAACGTTAAACCTTCTAGGGTTGCTAAGGAATCCCAATTGGTGCACGCGATCAAACTCATTATGCTTGATGGTGGACCTGACTGTAGATATAATTATAACCTCCCTCTCTTGCCCTTGAAATTGCTCCACGCTACCAACTTGCAGTTCTGGCATCTCCATCGACTGGAGTGCTTTCTTTAACTTGAGAACTTGTTGGCGGTATGGAGTGATCACTCCAATATCATCCTCGCACAGATCAGTATTCCTCCTCAATTTTCTGATGATCTCAACCACTTTACTGACTTCAATTCTATTAAACCATGATGGATTATTGCCCTCCCTTTCATCACATCCTTGAATTCCAATGAAAAGGACAGGGAAAGACTTGTTTGGAAGGTCCAAATGGTCATACGTTGTTGAGATTGTATCTTCTCTAGAAGCAATCAACTCGCCATTGTAGAAAAGCCTTGAAGGAAGATCCAAGATAGCCGGATGACAACGATAGTTTCTAACCAGTTTTATGACATAGTTCTCATCAGTGCCTCCATAATACTTGTGCTCGAAAAGCCTAGCCAAGAATGATTTTCCCAAACCATAATTCTCAGCTTGTTTTGAATAAATGACAGGTCCCAATTGCTTAGGATCTCCAGCGAGCACGATGACAGTGTCTTTGATACTCAAGTTTGAGATGGGAATCATGGTTTCAGGTTCAGATGCTTGACCTGCTTCATCCAATATGATGTGGGAGAAATGCCCTTTGCGAATGCCTTCAGCATATAGTAGTGACGCACTCATGTAGGTTGATATGATGATCTTGTACTTTAGTAAGGCTCTCAGAGGGGGGCATTTGAAAACCATCTCATCAAAGAAGCAAAAGCGGAGAAAATCAGGCTTAACATCCTCATATGCTCGGCTGGTTGCGTTCAATCTAAACATGTCACTTGTCCGAACACCAGTTCCGTCTCTATCCAAGAGTTTTTCAAGAATATGGTCGGCAGCACTATTAGATGAAGCACATACAAGTATCCTAGCACTTTTCCGGATTTTGTAGAGCTGCAATATAGTTTCAACAAGTGTAATAGTCTTGCCAGTCCCCGGAGGTCCATATATTACATAAGGAGGAGAACCTTTGCAGCCAAGTATCATTTCAACTGCACAGACCTGCTCCCTGTTCAGATTTGAATTTATTGGTTGAAAAGAAGATCTTTTGATAGCTCTTCTCTGAGGTGTCTCCGCTGGAAAGAGAAGCTCTGCACCTAAGTTTTCTGCCGTGTAGGCTGCTTGGTACAACCTTCTCATGTTCACTCTATTGTATGTGAAGCTGATATTATAACTGTCACCCTCTCGGTGGCGGTCGTGAAGAATCTTATCAAATCTCAGGTATATTTCATCCGCCTCGACTCTGTGAATGAAACCCTGAAAAGCTCGGCCAATACTATTAACTTATTTTTGGTGTATTTAAAAGCATAAAGGACTTAGTTTGCAGCATAATAGTATTGAAGTTAAGAGATAAACCTGATAAGATTGTCTATCATCATCTGTTGATAGCTGTGCAAGCACATAGTCCCCAGAAACCAGCGAAGGCCTTTTCTCAGCCAATCCTGGCACCTCTAGAGACAAAAAGTAGTTCCCCTTTCTTTTCATAGTCGCATCCACCATGTCGTACCCCCGCATCTCTTGCTGTAAAATTCAGTAACTAGATTATAAAGAAACTGAAGAGATTAGATATGATTTCTAATTTTCAGGTTTAATCAGAGTCACCTCAAGATTAATTTCCTCCATGACTAGTAGGGCACTAAAAAATTTTGCATAGTTTCCATCATTTAAGCCTTCCATAATGACGTCAGGAACCTGTTTATTTTCAATCATTTTGCGTAGATCCACGGGAATATTAAATTGAGGAAGTGTGTATTTGTACATTTGACTGTTTGACCGAGATGAGCGAGGTCCTGCTACATACTGTGTATGTTCAAACATTTTCCTCCTAGAATTTGCTCTATAAGGCTTGTTGGAAAATAAATTCCGTGAAATGTTATCATCTGCCATCAGAAAGGCAACACGTTCTATTTTCTCATCTTGCAGATCGAAATGAATAACAGAAGTATGCAGCCCAATCTCTTTTGGCTTGCATGAAAGCCAAACTTTGAGGGTTTGTCCTGGCTGAAGCACCCTATCTTCCAAATTATAATCACCCACAAAGTTTTGCCTTTCTTCCTCTGTAGCATTGTCAGATGGAGGTTTCATCATTGATAGAACAAAACTGTCCTCTGGATTAGATGAGAAGATCCTGATGCTCCAGAGCACTACCGGATCAATGGTGGTGTTTCTGATATTAATTGAGGTTGCCAATGTTTCTCCTATCAGGACAGACTGAGGTTTCCCACGGACTAAGGGGAAAGGGTCAGAAATAACAACAGGACCTTCCAATGGATCAAAATTGTGAAAGGACTTGTCGTCTTCATAATCCAAGAAACCTATCTCAGGCTTTTCTCCGATTTCAGAATACTTATCTTCCCAATCATTCTCAACAAATGTGCTCATTGTGAGTTAGCCTTTACTGCCCAGGCTCCAATCCTACAAAAGACACCCACTGAACAAACTAACAATGACTATTTTGATCCTTATTCGCGCTATGAACATATCAAAAATAATTTTACAGGGAAAAAAATATGACATGTACATAGTATGAACAATCAAGGAAAGCTAACTCAAAACACGTCTCCATAAAATATGAGCAGAAGAAACAGTGCAGATCCTTAAACAACGCAATAATATTTCCTATAGGATGAACATGATATCCAGATGACACTTTTCCCGACTTTTATTAAAATATGAACAAAAAAAAAAAAAAAAAAAAAATCGTCAAAGCCATTTCAGAAACCCAAAACGGATGCTTCAGGATCAAATGTCCCCGAAAAAAAAAAAAAACAACGCAGGCAAACAGACGCAAACCCCAAAAGATCACCTTTTTGGAGGGCTTCGCAAGAGATCTAATGCTGGGGAAAAAAATTAGGGATTCAGACTAACAGGAAGCATTCACCAAATTGAGATCAATGGAACGACATACCTCAACCTGGACTCGAATGGAAGGCTTCTTCGAAGTAGGGATTTGGGGATGAAATCGAGCACGCTGCTCCTCCTCTTGTGTGAGAAACAGAGAGCAAGAATGAAAGAGCAAGCATAATTCCTGAGTATACAAAATGATAATTTAACAAAACGAACCCT
>JBAMIE010185640.1:2500-12629 GCA_037177295.1 Kaempferia parviflora | reverse complement strand
GTACCCTCTTCAAATTCTACTAATTCACCCGCCATTACTTCATCAAGACTGTGAATACGAGCAATGCCATCGCCTACTTGAAGTACGGTACCGGTATTTACAATCTTTACTTCTCTATTATATTGTTCAATACGTTCACGGATAATATTACTAATTTCGTCAGCTCGAATGGTTACCATGATTCTTTCTTTATTCTTTTTTGAAAGAAAAAAATAATACCTACAGTAGAAAGACTAATCAGTTATTTCTTTCATTGTTCCCAACATGCCAATATTGGCACTAATGGTACGTAAATGTAACTCGTTGTTCAAACAACTATTCAGAGTTCCTAGAGCTCCTCGTAAGGCTTGTTGGAAAACCCGTTGTCGGACTTGATTAATCGCCCTTTGCTGTTCAAACTGAATCGTTTCATTTTTGTAATTTTCTAATTGTTCCAAAGTCTTATAAGTTGAATTAATCAAATTCAATTTTTCTCGTTCTATCTCGGAATATCCATTCACTCGAAACTGCTCGGCTTCGGTTTCTACTTTCCGTAAGCGAGAACGAGCTTTTTCGAGTTGTTCAATAGCCCCTCCACGCAGTTCTTCTGAATTTCGAATAGTATTTAAGATCCTCTGTTTTCGATTATCTAATAAATCACTTAATGAAAGTAGATTATTTTTCCATTCCTTTTCCTTTCCAAAATTCCATAATCCCTTCCCGAACCAAACATGAATCTTTCGATTCATTTGGCTCTCACGCTCAATTACTTAAGGTAAATTCTCATATCTTTTTTTATGAATGTAATGAGCCTATCTTCTCTTCTTTGTTCATATTCCAAAAAGATATCGAAACTAATGTAAGACCAAAATATTCGGAGGACTCTTCTGACAAAATAAAAAATATGTAATTGTCAGCAAGGTTGTTTCTTTTTTTTTTTTGCAAATCCAAAAAGCTCTTTTTACTTAGAATAGGTCGTCGATTCAGCATTAGCTAAAGGGGGTAAAATCCCCGTTTTTACAATTTACAATAAGCGGTTAAAATCATTTTATCAATATGAGTATCCTATATCGATAAAATATTTATTTTGAAACCACCTCTATATTAACATAGTGGTAGAAAGAGTACCATGCTGCGTCTAGACTTCAAACAGTTTGTTTTAACCATGTTAATAGTTCCACATTACATTATTGGTTAATAGAGAATCAAAATCGATTTACCAATGAATCGCGAAATGCTATGGTTCTTACATATAATTTATGAATTTATACAGAAGTAATTCGCGAGATCATGCACCTCTCTTTCCTACTTATAACTAACGGAAAAGGGTACAGCTGGTTGGTCCAGCCTATTCTTGAAATAAACAACTCGCACACACTCCCTTTCCAAAAAAAATCAATACACCAAGCACTACACTTAGATTTATTGGATTTGTTGCTAAAATATCGGTATTAAACCCGAAACTCCCGGCAGATGGCCAGTGGCCCAAAGAAACGAAAGAATCGGTTACGTTTTTCATATGATCTCCTCTTATAGATAGACTAAAAAATCGAACAGAGTTCTTTTTGTAGCACTTCGCCCCTCTTTTTATTTATTCTTTTATTTTTTATGAAATTGAGTAAAAAAATAAAAAATATTCGAGTTAGTTATAAATTATGAACTAACGAACTAGCCCTTTTATTGGTTATTGGAACACTAACACTTACTAAAAAGAGTTTCCCTTGGTCTATGAACGGGAAGGATGAAAGCGAGTCAGTATGCTAATTCCTCATCCGCAAATCAGCCCTTCCCGTAGGTTCTTTTCTCAAAGAATAAAGAATTGGAGGAGGGAAACCTTGATAGAATTTGAAAAAGCAAACGACAAGTCGAAGGCAATAAAATATGAAAAATAAATACATTTTTCATATTTCTAAGCTAAGATTAAACAAAAGGATTTGCAAATAAAAGTGCTAATGCTACAACCAGTCCATAAATTGTTAAAGCTTCCATAAAAGCTAGACTAAGCAATAGCGTACCTCGTATTTTTCCCTCTGCCTCAGGCTGTCTCGCGATACCCTCTACAGCTTGACCCGCAGCAGTCCCTTGACCAACTCCAGGTCCAATAGAAGCAAGCCCTACGGCCAATCCAGCAGCAATAACGGAAGCGGCAGAAATCAGTGGATTCATGATAAGTTCCTCGTACCAAAAAAAAGAAATGGTTAATGATACAATCAACCAATGAATTATGACTTAATTATTCCCTCGCTAGGACTCATCCAGTCGAAGTAACTAAGAACTTCGGATTGAAGTAATAAGATTATTGAATCATCAGAACTACTTCGATATATCTTTTTTACTTTTTAGCCACAGAGTCTTTGTGAACCCATACGACTTTCGTTCTTCCATTTCTTGTTCTTGGTTCGAACTGTTAGTTGAATTATTTCTTGATTTCATCCGTTTATTCATTCAATTCACAGTCACAAGGGGCCGGAAGGACTTCTAGTCTATTAGAATCCCCTAGAGTAGTAAAATATATCTTTAGTTCATTTCATATATAACATAACTAGCACTAGTCAATATCTAATATCACATATACATGTCTTTTTTCTATAACGTAAACCAAGCATTCATCTTAGATTCAATCCTATTCGAGAATCAAGCGTCGAAACATCTAGAAGGGTTGGCTTATAGTTATTCAAGTACAGATACCTCCCTCTCCTAACCGACCCTTTATAAAATTAAAAATAAAATACTAAAAAAAATCCCTTTTTTGTAAATTCTTTTGAATCTTACCTTTTCTTATTATTCCACCTAGATAAATCTAAATGGACAAATTGATTAGGCCGAATAATTCCAAATAATTCCATATGTATAGAAATATCATTATTTGATTGATCTAAGTTCATGCAATTTATTAATAAAAATGAATAATTTTTTTATTCATTTTTATTATTTATTAATTATTAATATTTTGGTCAATCGTTGAATAAAATCAACTGAAAGGGAAATCATTTCGCCCTTTTTTTTTATTTAATTACACGTCGTAAACCTATACAACAAGAATTTTTGACAAAAATTCTTATATTCAAATTGTTTTAACAATGAATTAATAATGAGATGGACTAAGCAATCTAAAGTGAATATTCATTGAGACGAAGTATGATATTAAGTGAAGGAAAGCAGAATTTTAGGAAAAAGATCTTTTTTTTTTTCGATCTTTTTCCCCTTACTCTTTAATATCATCGTAATTTTTTTGTTATCACTCTAGATCGTATATAACATAGTTGTATATTTAGATTCCCCTATTCTATTCCCTAAGTTAAGTAAGTCTCTCGAGCCACCCACCATATACATTTATACATTGCTGTGGGCTAAGCTAAAAAAGACTATTTCAATGATGGCCCTCCATGGATTCACCTATATAAGCCGCGGCTAAAGTTGCAAAAATAAGAGCTTGAATACCACTTGTAAATAATCCAAGGAGCATGACAGGTATAGGAACTACTAAAGGTACTAAAGAAACAAGAACAACAACTACTAATTCATCAGCTAAGATATTCCCGAAAAGTCGAAAACTAAGTGATAAAGGTTTTGTGAAATCTTCTAAGATGTTAATGGGTAAAAGTATTGGGGTTGGTTGAATATATTTTCCGAAATAACCTAATCCCTTTTTTGTAAGACCCGCATAGAAATATGCCACTGATGTTAGTAAAGCCAAAGCAACAGTAGTATTTATATCATTCGTGGGTGCGGCTAACTCCCCATGAGGTAATTGTATGATTTTCCAAGGTAAAAGAGCTCCTGACCAATTAGAAACAAAAATAAATAAAAACATAGTGCCAATAAAAGGAACCCAGGGCCCATATTCTTCTCCAATTTGAGTTTTACTCACATCTCGAATGAATTCAAGAACATATTCGAAGAAATTCTGACCCCCGGTCGGAATGGTTTGTGGGTTCCGAACAGCTATAGTGGCTGAACCTAATAAGATAGCAATTACAACCCAAGAAGTAATAAGTACTTGGCCATGTACTTGGAAACCCCCTATGTGCCAATAGAAATGTTGGCCTACTTCCACACCGGATATATCGTATAACCCATTTAGAGTATTGATGGAACATGATAGAACATTCATATTGCCTTGCCCTCTGAAAAAATTGAACTTTAAACAAAATTTTTTGATTCAACCATCTCTTTGTCTACTTGAATCGGATATTTTGAATACCAACTAAGATTTATAATACTAATAAATCACCTAATATCCCCAGTTATTTTTATCTCTTTTTTGAAATTCAGAAAAAGTAAGCGATTCCATAAGGGATTTCTAGGGATTTCTGAAGTAAGTTATTTATCTTATTATGTTATTATTAATCAAGGATTTCTTATATAGCTAGAACGACCCTCACAAATTGCGAATACTAATTTGTTAAGAATTAATCGGATTGGGGATATGGCGTCATCATTCGCTGGAATTGAAATATCTGCGAGATCGGGGTCACAATTTGTATCGGTTAAACAAATTGTTGGAATTCCTAAAGTAATACACTCTCGCAGGGCCGTATATTCTTCGTGCTGATCAACGATGATTACAATATCGGGTACCCCTGTCATATATTTAATCCCGCCCAGATATGTTTGCAAGCGAGATAATTGTCTTTTCAACATAGCTGCATCTCTTTTCGGGAGACGGTTGAGTCTCCCTGTTTTTTGTTCCATTCTCAAGTCCCTGAACTTATGAAGTCTTGTTTCTGTAGTGGACCAATTCGTTAACATACCGCCAAGCCATTTTTTATTAACATAATGACACCGGGCCCTTATGGCAGCCCACTCTACTGAATCAGCTGCTTTATTTTTGGTACCAACAATTAAGAATTGTTTTCCCCTACTTGCTGCGTCAAAAACTAAATCACAAGCTTCTGATAAAAAACGAGCAGTTCTAGTAAGATTTGTAATATGAATACCCTTACGCTTTGCAGAGATATAAGGCGCCATTTTAGGATTCCATTTCCTAGTACCATGACCAAAATGAACTCCTGCCTCCATCATCTCTTCCAAATTTATGTTCCAATATCTTCTTGTCATTTCTCCCCACAACCTCCCCCCTTTTTTTTATTCTTTTTCAAAAAAAAAAGAGACGAGGAACCCTGAACTGAAATAAATAATTGTTCCGATGGAACCTTCTCTTCTACCGTAGATTGGACGTAGATACACGACCCAAACCATTATTCTTTTCTATTCATTATTCTTTTTATTACCAAAGCAAATAACCATACCAAATGAAGATAGGGAAAGAGATGAATCCGTTGTTAGGAATCATTAAATCCTATAAATGATTGTTTGGGTATGTCGTGAAATTTTTTTGAAAGACAAGAATCAAATAATTTTCTGTGGTGGAACAAAATATCTCTCATCTCCCCCTCGAATAGATTCTTTTTTTTTGTTTCCAAAGGAATGTTGTTATGTTGTTTTGAAGGGTGCACTAATCCTTTGAATCCGGTACCAACGGGTATCACCCCCCCCAAAACAACGTTCTCTTTCAGGCCTTTCAACCAATCGATACGACCCCGGAGAGCCGCTTTTGCTAAAACTCGAGCAGTTTCTTGAAAACTCGCTTCAGATATGAAACTTTGAGTATTGAGAGATGCTCTTGTTATTCCCAATAAGACGACCCGGTAACAGATCGCTTCTTCCAAAGCGCGCCCCATTCGTTCTGCTCGCAACAATCCAATAAGTTCTCCGGGTGAAAAAACATTAGACATTCCATCTTCTGAAACCAACACTTTTGATGTTATTTGACGTACAATAATTTCTATATGCCTATTATGAATCTGCACCCCCTGGGAGCGATAAACCTGTTGGATTTTATTAACCAAAGAGATTCGGCTTTGCGCTATAGTTAGCTCAGCACCAATCAAGAATCCCCAAGGAATTCCAAGAATTCTTGTTATACATTTGTTCCAACCCTCAACCCTCTTTTCTAGATTCATGGATATTGAATCAATCGAACGCACTTCTAACACCTGTTCCACTTTTGGAAGACCCTGTGTTATATCACCAGATCTCGATTTTTCATATATAAATGTAACTAATGTATCTCCTTCGTAAAGGGTTTCCCCATAATGGCCATGAACAGTTGCTCCGGGGGTGGCCAAATAAGGCTTAGCTGATCGTATCACTATCGAGTCAACTTGAACAAGTATAACTTGACCCGATTTGAGGGGCGGTCCATTTTTGGCTATACATACATTTTCACAAATAAACTGTCCAAGACTAATTATTTTAGATGTCTCTTCACAATAATTGTGATGGAGAAAAGACCAATTCAAATTGAATGGATTTAAAATAATGTTACGACATGGATCGGGATTAAAAATTTTTCCATTTTCATCCATTAAATAATATTTAAATTTAATCACTTGAAAGGTCTGTTTTAAATTGTCAAGTTGCAAATAGTTAGTTACTAAGATCTGATTATGAGTTATTAAATGGTAAGATGAATAAAAATTCTCAATTGTAAGGCATGTTCCTAAAGGGCCCAATGAATTCCTAATTGGAATTTGGGAATCTTTTTTAATTGATTCTTTTATCACACTGTGATATTTTACATCCTTGAATGGCCCCATTCGAGAACAATTGGCTGCTGACAAAATTATTAACGACTGAGATTCCTTATTTCTATTCAACAACGTATGAATAGTTCCTTGAGGTTGGTTAAGAGATTGTTGAATTTTTGCCTTGGAGTAGGAATAAATGGAAGAAAAGGGGTTGATATTGGTACAATCTGATCCATTATCAGAGAGCAATCCTGACCCCGACGGATCATTCCTTTTTCCGATATACGAAATGGGGGATTTCACTAAGTTGATTCTTAGGAAATGTCGAATCAAACCATTTGTCCTTATTTCAACAAAAGAAGCACGGGCTTCTTCGCAAGAAGAACTTTTTTTGTCTTGGTTCCAATTCAATACTAAACAAGTCCGAACTAATTGAATACTTGTGTCAGAAATTCCTCGAATCGGTTTGCCATTTCCATAAAGGATATAATTGACAATTCGGAGTTGCACATTATCCCTTTCCTGCAATGGATCCGGTGGAAAAAGGGTTGCTAAATTTATACCGTCCATTATTTCATATGTGACGACAGGTCGAACTAAAACAAAAAACCTTTTCTTACTAGGTGTAATCCGTTGGACATAGATCCAATTTTTCACTTTTTTGGATTCCTTGGAATTTCTTTTTCCTGTTCCTGGTGGTATCAAAACGCCGGTATGTCTGGATATCTTATCTGTCTCTCCAGGAAAATGGATATCTCCAGAAAAGATTTTAAGTTCAATTCGTTTTTTTTTTCTCTCCACCCGGACCAACCCACCGACTCGGCTTCTTAGATTTAAGGTGATTTGTGTATCTACCCCAACGATACTATTGTTCCGTACCATTATGGAAGAAGATCCGGGCAAGATATGCACCTCTTCAGGAATGAAAAAAAATCGATCTACTTTCATTTGGTATTTTGACCTAAATTCCTTGACTCCTCGATACTCAATCAAATCCTCTTTTTTGATGACTGAATGCGTTTCTATAGTCCCATATTTAATAATGCCCGAACTCTTTCTTCTGTATCGAGGATCATCGAAATAAGCAAGAATACTATTTCGACGGAAAATACCATTTACGGGGATTTCAATCGAGATACCTGAACAGGGCATTAGTTCATTCTCGAGTTCTTGAATCGAGTGTAGTGGAATGATGAATTTATTTCTTCGCCTTTTTGACAATAAATCAGAATTCTCGTGGAGAATAAGCGAATATACGAGATTATACTGACCAGTACATATGATTCGATTAAGGTCTGAATAATCAGGAATCCTATCTTCTTTTTTACCATAAAAATCCGAACTAAATAATTTCTGCCTCGCCTGATCATTGGTTACTGAGAGGTTAGAAGTATATCTTCGCTTGCCAGAAAGAGAATGCGCATTCATTTGATCCTGATCCTTGTGGATCGAAAGGTAGACTAGACTGGACCTGCACGGCCCTCCTAATAATATCCATAAATGACTTGTTTTTGGTAATAGATGAACATTTCCGTATGTAAATTCGGGTGCATGATAGACATCGGTACTCCAGTGCATTTCTCCGTCTGAATCAGAATAAATATGTTTTCGAACTTTCTCTTTAAAATTCAAAGTGGATATTCCTGCGCGAATCTCAGCAATTACTTGTTCTGATTCTACATATTGATCGTTTTGAACTAAAAGCAAACTTTTGGGTGGAATATTCACATTATGTAGAATATCTTCACTCTCAATAGTTACATACAAGTCTATAGAACATAGAAAGGCGGGATGCCCATGACGTGTACGTGTCGGATGAACCAAATCCTCATTGAATTTTATTTTTCCATTAGATGGGGCTCGCACATGTTCTGCAGTACCCCCCGTGAATACTCCTCCGGTATGAAAAGTTCTTAATGTTAATTGAGTACCCGGTTCTCCAATCGATTGACCTGCAATAATACCTACAGCTTCTCCCAATTCAACCAGGTCGCCATGAGTAGGACTCCGGCCATAACATAATCGACAAATCCAAGATGTACTCCTACAAGTAAAGGGAGTTCGAATAGAGATTGGTTGTGCCCGAAAGGTTATGAATCGATTTACAAGCCCAATGCCAATGTCTTGATTTCTAGTGGCAATACATCGCGGACCCATGTATATATCATCTGCTAATACACGGCCAATTAATGTTTGACTAAAAATCCTTTCTGGCATCATCCCATTCCTCGGACTCACAGAAATACCCCGGGCGGTGCCACAATCCGTTCGACGTACAACAATGTGTTGAACTACTTCAACAAGTCTGCGAGTGAGATATCCAGCGTCTGATGTTCGTACAGCAGTATCCACAACTCCTTTACGGGCTCCGTAGCAAGAAATGATGTATTCTGTTAAAGAGAGTCCTTCGCGCAAATTGCTTTGAATAGGTAAATCAATCATTTGTCCTTGAGGATCCGACATTAATCCTCTCATACCTACTAATTGATGTACCTGAGATGCATTTCCTCTAGCTCCCGAGAACGACATTATATGAACTGGATTAAAAGGGTCAGTCATCCTAAAATTCGGATTCATTTCTTGTCGCAAATATTCACTTGTAGCATACCATATTTCAATGGATTGACGTAATTTTTCTACCGCGTGTACATTCCCATAATGATGGTGTTTTTCCAAAATCAAACTTTGTTGTTCAGCATCTTGAACTAGCCATCCCTTAGAAGGTATTGTTAAAAGATCATCAATTCCTAATGAAATGGATGTAGCAGTAGCTTGTTGGAACCCCAGAGTTTTTACTTGATCCAGGATATGTGATGTATATGCCATTCCGAAGTGCTCTATTAATCTACTAATAAGTCGTTTCATGGCAGTTCCGTCTATCGCTTTATTGTGAAAGACCAGATTGGCCCGTTCTGCCATAAGTACCTCCATATTCCGCTGAGTAGGATTCGACAATGGGTTTGAGTCGGTGATTGTAAAACTTCCTTTTATCGATCTTGATTCGCGTATAAATTCCGGAACTATGGACCTAGCTGAACCGGATAGCCCCGAAGTCCCACGGTATCATAGAATTACGTTAGGTACCATATGAGTAGGCCCGAGAAAACCCCTGTATAGCTTCTTCGATTTCTCGATAAAGAGCAATATGACCAACAGTGGTTCGAATGTATATAAAAAGGATTTGTTTTTTTAGACTTCTTACTATTAGATAGTGTCCATAAATCTCATAAAAAGTACCTAAAGATTCATAGTGAACTTCGATGGGAGTTTCTCTTGAAGCAATAACGCGTTGATCTAGTCGCCACCGGAGCCACAAAGGACTATCTAAATTGATTCGTTTCTGCCGATAAGCCCCAATTGCATCATAGGAATTCGAAAAAAAGGGTTCTTTCGTATACTTATAGTAACTATTGTCACTTCTTTTTTGATTTTGATAGTTTCTGCGATTACATGGATTATATCTATTTACACAAATACCTCGATGATTTCCGCTCGTTAATACATAGAGTCCAATAAGCATATCTTGCGTTGGTACAGAAATGGGATCCCCAATAGCCGGAGACAAAAGATTCATATGAGAAAACATAAGTAAACGGGCCTCTACTTGAGCCTCCAAG
>JBAMIE010185619.1:0-12632 GCA_037177295.1 Kaempferia parviflora | reverse complement strand
TTTTTCTGTTGCACTTTTCTGCGTGTTTAGCGATCTAGTTCCTTACAGTGGTATCAAAGCCACTTGCGAAGGCGTATACTAAGTTGTAGTTTCATTTTATATTGGATATAGAAATTGCATGAGATTTTTACTATGACTTTGCATGATTATGAGTCTTTAATTTTGTTGGGAACGGAAAAGTTTATGTTAAACAAACTAAAGGGTATAGTGGGACCGCCGTGGCGTTGCGGCTCCTAACTCATTAAAATCATAGTAGATTTTATACCATAAAAGATATTGTGAATGTTATGTGACATTGTGTATGGTTATGACCCTTAACCCCAATATGATTGTGTGTGTGTGTTGTAATTCATAATACGACCAACATGTCGTACCTTCATACTTTTATTCTGGTTGTAATTTAGACTATCCTCGAATGTAACTTGATGTTTCTTTTGATTTTGTAATGTATAAGTTAAAAAGAAAGAATTAGTCTACTAAACGACGATAGAAAAAGGAGGGAGAAGGACAACAACACATGACGACCGAGGAAGCACTTGGAGACGTTGACCATAACCATATCACATTTAGTTTAGCATATATGTTGATGTATGCCATGCTATGCCATGATTATATGCGATGCATATTTTGTTTAATCGTAATTAGGTCCTTTTAATATGCCTACCAAAGTTGAATACTCGCTACTACCTTAATCAATTGTAGGCATGTTTGACAAAGCAAAATGACTCATTTTATTAGGGTAGAGTGCGATAGGACAATTGTGATGTTCAAATATTAAACTTTGGGTGTGACCTAACTAGGTTACCTCAATTAGATTGAGAACTTAACGACATATTCCACATGTTGGGCAAATGAACAAATAGTGTTGTTCATCTAGTTATACAAGAGTTACATTTGATGTAATTGGTACAAATTACCTACCTACATTATAAGAGTCTTGGGCTATTAACCAAAGCTAACTCATGATGAGGTATAATATGGATCTTGTCCCACATGAATGATTATCGCTATTGAAATTGGAGCTAGTAGTGTAGGTAAATTTTGGTTACCCACATCCTTGATTTGCTCCTACCAAGCTATACAATTCAGTGGGAGAATTATTTAATTAAAGACCTAATTAAATGATCTGAATATGAAAGACTTAGGTGAAACATCCTACATTTTAGACATCAAGATCTATAGAGATATATCTAACAGATTGCGTGGCCTAAGTCAGAGTACATATATTTGACAAAGTGCTTAACCGTTTTGCAATTCCAAAAGGGGATTTTTGCCAATGTCACATGATGTAAGTCTTTCAAAGATTCAATGCCCCTCTTCTAAGGAAGAGAGGGATCACATGGATAAGATTCCTTATGCTTCTGCTATAGGGTCTATTATATACGTCATGCTTTGTACTCGCTCTGATGTCTCGTATGCATTAAGCATGACGAGCAAATACCAGTCAGATCTAGGTGAAAGTCACTGGACAGCAGTCAAGAATATTCTTAAGTACTTGAAACGTACTCAAGATTATTTCTTGATCCTCGCTGTAAAGGGTTACAGCGATGCAAACTGACAAGGATGATTCCAGATTGCAGTCAGGGTATGCATTTTGCTTGAATGGTGGTGCTGCGAGCTGGAAGTGTTCAAAGCAAGGCACAGTCGTTGATTCTACAACAGAGGCCGAGTACATTGCTGCTTCAGATGCGGCAAAAGAAGCTGTTTAGATCGGAAAGTTTATTATAGAGCTTTGTGTTGTTCCTAGTATAGCAAACCCAATAGACCTCTATTGTGACAACAATGGGGCTATTGCATATGTTAAGGAACCTCGCTCTCATCAGCGATTCAAACACATACTATGACGATTTCATCTCATTCGAGAGATCATCGATAGAGGAGATGCGAGGATATGCAGAGTACCAACCGATGCTAACATTGCAGATCCTTTGACCAAGGCTTTGGCACAGAGGAAGCATGATGGTCACATTAGGTCACTAGGTATTAGATATTTCAGAGATTGACACTAGTGTTAGAAGAGATTATTAGTATTAGCCTTTAGTACCAATTATAAGATTTTTGTATCATATTTCATTACTTAATAAAAGACAAAGTTGGTTGTTATATTTACTTCATAGTGCCAAATGAATAAGTATAATAATGTCCTAGGATAGTAGATCCTATCTATAACATAGCAATTGGTTGAATTGATAGTGAGGTTGTAGAGGACACTACTATTAACTATTTCTAGTCAAACATTAATATACATGGACAATATTAATGCGTTGAGACTAGCATGTAGGTTAACAGATGACTTAATCTCACAAGTCATGGATATATATTAGAAAATATGTACTGAATGACCTGCTGTGAGAATGTTTCATGGATCGTTATGTTAGTGTTATAAACATTCTCATAGTGACTATTAGTATAAATAGTTCTTAGACATGAAGTTACTCAGTTCCCTATATAAGAAGTTGCATACTTTGGTATTGACAAACGTCACTTGTAACAGGGTGGACCATAAAGTCAATCACCGGTATGCAATGAGTTATGAGGAGAGATGTGAGTAATGTAGATAGGATCTATCCTTTCTATTTGACGGAAGTGATATCTGTGGGCCCCTTGATAAAGTAGGACTATTAAAATGCATGACTATGCTCAAATTAGCTCAATATGAGATATTGAGCTCATTTGATTAAGTAAGTATACTTGGAGACCATGAAATACAAAGATTGATAAGGGGATGACACAGTCTATGCCTCATTGATCAATCTAGATATCAAGCATATAAGGACCAAATCATATAGGATAATAGACACGAAAAGTTTATGTCGGATCTTGACATTCTCGTCACTTGGGTAGCAACGATGCATTGCTAGATGCCGCTCATTGCTTATGTCTCTAAAATGGTTTTAGAGACATTGCCAACGTTACAAAAATCTATTGGGTCACACAATGAATTTGTTGATTTGGAGATGGATTGATTTTAGTTTGACTAAAATATTATGAACCTTAAGATTAATGGGTTAATCTAGAGTGTTGGTGTCTTCTTTGTAATAATTGGTACTAGTGCTAGTGGGAGATTGCTAGTATTAACCCTAAGAAACAATTATGAAATGATTAGGCTTATTGGGTTCATACGATAATCTATTGGGCTAATGCGTTGAGTTTAATTTGGATTAGACCTTTTGAGTTAGACTCAAGTTAGACCTATTGAGCTAGACTTAAGTTATGTCCATTGGGTTAGACTTAAGTTAATTTCATTGAGTTAGACTCAAATTTAGAATGCATCATGATGATTAGTTGGGAATTAATCATGTACTTAAGAGGGGAAGATGAAAAGTCAAAAATCTTTTATATTCATGGATGAATATAAAAGGTGGATGAGACTTTATTTTAGTGTGACTTTTTGGTTCTTCAACTTATCCTCTTCTTCTTGGCTGAATCTTGATTGTGGCTAGCACCACAATTTTGGTTCTTTTCCAAATCTTTGTTCGTGTGGATACCGTAGAGATGTGAACGTTTGATCACGCTAAGATCCCAGAATAATAAAGAAGGTTGCTATCGGGATTGCTAAGGGCATGCAACAAAGGTAAAGATTCTATGTGATAGAGTAGTGATAATTTGTATACGGTTTCCTCCGCATAGATCCTGTTAAAGGATTAGATATTTTATTTTTTCGCTGCGCTTTTCTGCGTGTTTAGCAATCTAGTTCCTTACACAAAGTGCATATATGGCCATTCCATCTTCTCATTTTCCTTTCATTGTCATCATGTCCCTTGTTCTTCATGTCATCACTAGACTTGCATTTCCTCTTTTCCTTAGAGTTATTGACATTAGTGTTGGTGTCCCAAGTTGGTTTTGATGTGATCAACCAAGTTAGGTTAGGTCCTGTTATTTTCTGATCCTTTGTCTAAGTGTGTAGGAGCTTAGGAGCACAAGAAGTCGAGCAGAAGATGCGATAGACGAGAAGGACGACACCGGAAGCGAGTCGACAGGCTTGGTGCGTCCGAGGGACGAGAAGCTGTGGAAGAGTACATCTGTGGACGAGAAGGATTCGCGTGACGGTCCGAGGGATGAGAAGTCGGAAAGGAAGCCCGCTTGAGGAGAAGGTTAGAGATGGGTTTAGGTCAGCTCAACTCCGGACAATCGGAGCATCACCCATGTGAAGAAAATCGGCTCAAAGGCTGATATGCCTTGTGGAAGGCTCCTCCAAGGAACTGGGTGGCACCCTCGCGCTAAACTGAAGAAGATCCCTTCAGGCATGTTGAAGGCGCCTCCAGAGCGTTGGTCAACTCCCGTTGCAGAAGGTTAAAGTTTTATCCGAACTTTATCCACCTAGAGGCGCCTTAAGCCTTCTTGGAGGCGCCTCTAGGCGATGAAATCTAATTTCCAGGAGGCTATAAAAGCACCTGGAGCTAGGAATAGAAGAAAAACCTATATTCAATTCCTAGTTTACTTGTGAGCTTTAAGTGTATGTAAGAGGCTTCTCCGCCTTCAACAAAAGGTGATTTTAGGTAGCTTACAACTGCCTTGGATTAACAACTACCTAGGTTGTAACCAAGTAAACTTTGGCCTCTTTTCTTTTTATGTTGTATTTATTATTGGCTTCTTTGAACTAATCTTGTATCCCTACTAGAGCCAGCTCGAGGTTATAAATCTTTTATGGCAGACTATTCACCCCCTCTAGCCGACCTCTAAGGGACTTCAATTGGTATGAGAGCGAGGACGCTTCAGGAAGACTAACCGCCGAACGAAGCATAGAAGAAATGGCCAGACCAATCTACCGGTCAAAGTTCGAGGTGGACTTCGCGATTTGGAAGAAACGTATAGAGTTATTTTTCAAAACTGACTTTGAAATTCTTTTAATAATAAAATATGATTTTGTAGCCCCCAAGGACCAACAAGGAGCGCTGAAAGAAGAAACCTAATATACTAAGAAAGAGCAAGCGGACTTCATAGCGAACGAACGAGCTGAGTTTCATCTACTGAGCGTGCTGCCTCCGCAAGAAGTTAGCCGAATTGGAGAATACGAATCGCAAAGAAACTTTGGGAGAAGTTCCTGAGCTACACGAAGGAGCTATGGAAGCCAAGCTCGTAAGAAGGGATCTATTTTGGAACCAACTCACTAACCTCCGATTACACAAAGGTGAGACGGTAGTGCATCTACACGCCAAACTGAACGAGATGATTACGGAGCTAACAAATCTTGGAGAAAAGATAATCAACTGAGAATCAATGAGGTATGCGCTTAATGCTTTTTCGAGAACACAGGTATGGTCGGCCCTAGTAGATGCATATTACATCTCTAGGGACTTAGAGGTAAGTTCTTTGGAAGAATTATTTTTCATTTTTGAAATTCATGAACCTAGATGTGCAGATTCAAGGAAGTAGTCAAGTTAAAACATAGCCTTTAAAGCTATGAATAAGGATGAATCCGAGTCTAACTCAGTTGACGAATTTGAAGCAACACTAATGATAAGAAATTGTAGTTCCTTAAATTTAAAAAATTTCACTAGTTATATGGAAAGAAGCATACTAAGGAGAAAAGTCAGATGCTACAATTGCCAAGAGGAAGGACATATCAAGGATAACTGCCCAAAAATCAAAAAGGACAAAGAGAAGGGCAAAAGACAAATAAATCCAAAGCATAATAATCTGAAAACGACGTGATACGATTCAACCTCCGAATCTGAGATTGAAGCCTACGTTGGACTTGCACTGATGGCAAGTTATCAAGAAAAATTGGAGATGAGCATTGATTCAGGGGAGAGTCATCCGGAGAGAGCATAGATGAAGTGGGAGCATCATCGGAAGAAAGCTTCGATGAAGGAGGAGCATCAGAGCATAAGGTAAGTGAGGTACATGCGTTACCTCCTAAACAAATTTTTAAGTTTATAAACATGATTACTAAAGATTTGACTAAATTAGAAAATGAAAATACAACAATGAAATTGATTTTAGCAAAATCCTGCCTGGTAGAATAATATGATAGATTAAGATTAGAAAATGAAAAATTAAAAGAAAAAAATAGAGAAATTAGAAAATGTACAAAAGGATTATGCATGCTCATATAGGAGTAGAAATTTTCAATATTGTGGATTACATTGGTATTATAAATATCATAAGGGGCAAATTATAAATGTTTCTCAGAAATACATTCTTTGAAAATTTTTGATTAACCTAGAAGGACAATTTATATTGGATTCCTAAAACATGTCTAGATTAATTTTCTAATTTTAAAATGCTTTAATAGTAAAATCATTTTTTTTTTGTATTCTGTTTTTTAAAATTTTCAAAATGATAGATAATCAAAATTTCTGTTAGGATGAATATTTTCAAAATTTTCCAAACAAAAATGAATTTTCTCAATTTCTTTTTCAAAAATATCTATTTTAATTAAAAAATTATTTTTGTAAACTTTATGTTTTATTTTCTAGTCAAAATTTTTATATATGCTAGAAAACAATAGCACTCTTGTAAAGAATTTTTTTTGAAATTTTTTGGCAAAAAATAAATTTTCTACTAGTATTTTATTGAAATAACAATTTTTATTATTAAAAATGTTTAAAAATTAAATTTTCTAAAACTTAAATTTCTTGTTGGTGGACTTTCAGTTTCCATAACCTAGAAATTTCTTCATGATTTTTTGACTTCAAAAAATATTTTTTCCTAATTAACTAAGCAAGAAATATATTTTTTAAAAATTATTTATTTGTAATATTTTTCAAACTTGGATAATCGTTGTTATCAACGATATATTTTTTTCAATTTTTTTTCAATCTCAAAAGAATTTTACAATTAATTTTTGAAATTTGGTTTTAAAATTCTAAAAATTCAAACTTTTGAAAATTAAAGTTAGTAATTTCTTCAATTTTATGCCTCTATTTTTAATGTCATCAAACGGGGAAATTATTACGGGGAGGTAGCATTTCATTTACTTGTATATTTGTTTATTGCACTTTGTTGCTTAGTTAACTTTCAAAGTTATGTTTACCCTAATCTTTACTTGCGTTGCCCACATTAAAAAGGGGGAGATTGTTGATGCCCTATGTTGATTTTGATGTGATCAACCGAGTTAAGTTAGATCTTGTTGTTTTCTGATCCTTGTGTCTAAGTGTGCAGGAGGTTAGGAACATAAGAAGTCGAGCAGAAGACGCGGTAGACGAGAAGTATGACACCGAAATCGAGTCGATGGGCTCGGTGCGTTCGAGGGACGAGAGGCTACGGAAGAGTACACCGACGGACGAGAAGGATGCGCGCTTGCGGTCCGAGGGACGAGAAGTCAGAACGGAAGCTTGCTCGAGGAGAAGGTTGGAGTATGATTCGGGTGAGCTCAACTCCGGACAATCGGAGCATCACCCACGCGAAGAAAATCAGCTCAAAAGCTGATTTGTCTTGTGGAAGGCGCCTCCAAAGAATTGGGAGGCGCCCTCGCGCTAAACTGAAGAAGGCGTCTTCAGACATGTTGAAGGCGCCTCCAAAGCGTTGGTCAGCTCCCGTTGTATAAGAATAAAATTTTATCCACCTCTAGGTGCCTTAAGCCTCCTTGGAGGCACCTCTAGGCGACAAAATCTGATCTCCAGGAGGCTATAAAAGCACCCTGGAGATAGGAATAGAAGAAAAACTTGTACGTCTGTACTCAATTTCTAGTTTACTTGTGAGCTTTAAGTGTCTGAAAGAGGCTTTTTCGTCTTCAACGAAAGAGATTTTAGTGAGCTTACAACTGCCTTGGATTAACAACCACCTAGGTTGTAATGATGTAAACCCTGATCTCTTTTCTTTCTATGTTGTGTTTATTATTTGCTTCTTTGAACTAATCTTGTATCTCTACTAGAGTTAGCTCGAGTTATAAATTTTTTATTGCAGGCTATTCATCCCCTCTGGCCGGCCTCCAATGTAACTTCAAATAGTACTAATAGAAGCATCATAAATGATGAGGGATTAATTGGGACAAGAGGGCAAAGCTCAAGGGGAGTTTTGGATGACTCAGATGATGATATGAGAAAGAGGGTCATCAATTGAGTGTGTGGATAACACATGTCAATCATCAAGATCAAATTAGACTAGTGCCAATGACTCCCTTGATTAAATTGTGGGAGATATTTCCAGAGGAGTAAGGACTAGATCAAACTTTAGAAGGGGAATAAAAGTGCCTCGATATTCCCAGTTGAGCCAAAGACTATAAATGATGCATTACTTAACTCAAATTGGATTCTAGCCATGCAATTTGGATTGGCTCAATTTGAAAGGAGTTAATTGTGGGGTTTGATTTCTAGACTCAAGGATACTTCAAATCATTGATACTAAATATCTAAAAAAAAAGTCATTGATACTAAATTGGTCTTTACAAATAAATTAGAAGATAAAAGACCTTGGTTGGAAACCTAAAACCCATTTTGGATATAATGTGCAGTGTTTATTGCTTCAGCCCTAGAGTTACTAGGCACTGAGTATCCACTCAACATTGGCCTAGTTGCCTCTTACATGCTCAGATTTTCCTCTCCACCACCGCATTTTGTTGGGGTGTTCTCGGAGAAAACTCATAGTTATACCATCGTTCTTTGCAAATTCAGAAAATTTAAGCCTTTTAAACTCACCACCGTAATCACTTGGATCCAGTTGATTTTGAGTCCTTTTTAATTTTTAACTTGTTTACAAAAACCAATAAAGTCTCTAAGGTATCGTCCTTATATTTTAGAAAATACACCCAAGTATACCTAGTGTAATAATCCACAATACCAAAACAATATCTACTTCCATTGTATGATCTAACTTTACTACTATGAAGCAAGTTCATATGGTTTAATTCAAGAGCTAGAAATGTATTAATTAGAGTGTTGCCCTTGTCAATGACCTTTGTTTGCGTTCGTTTTTGACATGGCGATCCTTGGCCTACCGGATCATTGACAAACCCGTCAACTCTTTCTTGGCCATCTTCTCGATTTGTTTTACGTTGATATGTGTACAACTAAGCTTCTTCTCTGTAGGAGTGTGCTTCAGTTATAAATTTAAGCGTTTATCACGACACTATATATTCTTGCACTAGTTGTCTCATTTAACGAAGCAATCCAAATTCCTATCTCTTTTCACAATTGAGAACTCATTATGAATGATCTATTACTCATGATTAAGTTCATCATTTTAATCTTATCTGTCAATTTAGGATCCATCACTTAAGTTTTTGATTTCTCTTGGTTACTGGCATAAAAGTTCCGTTATTGACAAAAGCTAAGTTGTCAATTTGCAATGTTGGTCTAAGTTTCTATGTTCATGACCTAGCTCATTGACCTATAATTTGGAGTTATTGCTCGACTTAGAGATATTGATCTATGATTCAGTTGCCAAACTAAGAGTTTCAATTTGATTCTGTTTATGATTTGTGATACAATTTGATTTTGATTTTTGAAGTGAGGAACACTGGGAGTTTTGATTCGACCATGGGTGTGGCATGCCTTAAAATACATTTAATATGCATACTCGAGGTTTGATGATGGCGTCCTTTTAGTGTGATCGTTTCGATTCTTCATAAGAGTGTTTAAGTCAAGCATGCTAAGTGCTGTGCAAATTTGTGATAAGCGATCTCTCTTGAGATTCCTCACGTTGGAGCTAATTTCACCATTGTTCAAAATTATGTGGTCAATTGTATAAGATATTGGTCAAAGGGGATAATATCTCTATGTTACTACCTATATGGTGTGTTACAAATTGGTATTATAGTATGATCTCCTTAGCATGCAGTTTGAGGACAAACCCTACAGACACTGATGGACGTATAACAACCCAGTTTGACAAAGGCAGGAAGTGTTCACTTTGGCATACAGCTTAGACAAGTTGTTGTCTTGACAGTCATCTAGGACATTGGTGGTGGAAATAAAATCACACAAGTTTGGATTGGGCCATGCGTGACCACCTTAAAATGTATTATGTACTGTGATATTTTTTTATAATAACTTTGAAAAGCTAAGTATGCTAAGCATAGTCCAATTTTCGGATGGGTGACCTCTCTGGAAGTGTCTCACTTTTGAGCTAATTTCCACCATTGGATCAAATTGTGAGTTGATAGTATGGGATATTGGGCAGTGGACAATACCTAAATTTTAAATTTAGACTGTAAGAACAACGCTCCACATGTATATCTGTTGTTGTTTATATGTGGAACACCCTAAGTTATAAAGTTGTTTTTATCTCTTAATGGTATACCAAAATGCGGTGCACCATACCAAAATTTACTAGTTAGTACTTATCATACAGTTGCTTAGGTACGGGGCTTGTGCTCTTGATTCAGGATCACAACGAGGATGATTCAAGTGCAGGAGTAGTTTTCATTCTTATAACATTCTGCTTCATTCTTACAGTAATGTCTTTTCAACAAAAAGATGGAATATAAATGCTACTTTGGTTTCTGATATTCGATTAGTGTCAATCTTATTGTCATATATTGTGAAATTCAGTCTTGACACAATCTATCAATTACAGTCTAGCAGCAGATTGGCCACCAGCCATGCAAATTGTACGCCTCATAGCACAAGACCATATGAATAACAAGTATTTCCTCAGTTTTTAAAATTAATTAAGATAAACCATTTCCGTTCCAATTCTTTCTACAAAAATCATTCTTGTCTAATTCTTTGTTCGCTTTAAATGCAGGCAATATGTGGGGAAGGCAGACTTTTTGGTATTTCGAACACTAAATCAGCATGGATTTCTTGGACAATTGCAAGAAAAGAAGCTTGTAAGTCATGGAATGCAAAGCTTGATATTTTCCTTTTTCAAATGTCTGTTTTTTCTTTCTTCAACGAAGTATTTGACCAACTGAGGACTAAGGGTATGATCAATGGCTATGCCAAACCTTTTTTCGCTATGGAGTTTCTATCTTCAGTATGAAAGAATCAATATATCTGTTTGCAAGGAGATATTCTTCCAATTTCTTTGAGTTTCTTTTCTGACCAAAGGTGTACTGCTCAAACATTAGCTGATTTAGCTGTTTCTCTTTGAGCTAAGTACAATAAAAGCTAGAACTTGGGATATGACCATTGATTATAAAGCTTCAGTCCAAATCATTCTTTGGTTGATATTTAGTTTTTCGCAGTTGATGTCCACTTTATTCTGCCTTTTTGATTGTTGGTTAACATAAAATTGCAGTACTTGACTTTCTCAATGTTTCTGAACTTATTCCTTTTAGGCTGGCCAAGTGGTATAACCAGTTCAGATGTTGATTCTCTTTTCTGCTCCGGATAAGGCTTGGTTTGCTCGGATGGAAAAATAGGAGGAGAGGGGGGCAAATTTAGAAAATTGTAAATGAATCATAAATCACTCATACATATCCATTTCCATTCTTCTTTTGTTTTTTTTTGTTTGTATTTTTTCCCATCTGCTTCTCCCTCCTATTTGTCTATTTTTTTGAACTATTGCCATCTATTCATTCTACTATACTTAGTAATGTGCATCCTCGTTTCACTTGGCCAACCTCAAATTATAGGAGCAAACAACTTGATGATGGTCGAATTGCACCCTTATTTCAGTTGCAACCTTTTCACATCCTGTCATTTATTCAAGCGGATATTGTGATTCCAACTATTAGTCCTAAGTTGCACTTTCTTTATCATTGATTTTATATCTTTTGTGGATAACATACTAAAGAAACACACTCAGCTAGAAGCTAATGTGCTTTTCATGTTGACATCAGTGTGCAGTCATCCAGTTACCTTCACAGACATTGCTTCTCTCTGTCTCTGACAAAGCTGGCCGATTAATTGGCATGCTTTTTCCTGGGGTATGTATAGAAAAGTTTATTTTGCTACTCCATTTAGCTTCTGATCTACTAATCTTTTCTTTATATTCTTGTAGGATATGGTAGTCTTCAAACCTCAAGTCCCAAGTCAGCAGCAGCAGCAGCAGCTTCAACAGCTGCAACCACAATCACAGTCCCACTTACATCTCCAACAGCAACATATGCAGCAGCAGCAACAACTTCAACAGCAAGCACAGCAGCATCAGCATCAGCATCTTCAAGCACAGCAGCCCGCTCAACAGCAGCAGCAACAGCAGCAGCAACAAATTATAGGGGCTGGAATCAACCAAACATTTATTCAAGGACATGGTAGGTCCCAAATCATGACACAGGGAAGGCTACCTCAAGCAGGGCCAGCTAATATGCCTGGAGGAGGTTTTTTACCTTAACCATGTATTAATTAGATGTATATTGGCCGTGTCACCTTTGGTTTTATAGAGTACCTAAAACTACGGCGACCTTTATCATTATTTATGTTCATGAATGCTTTACTCCACTTAAGTTATACTAATCATGGTTCCTTCTGTAAGGTTCCCTAGTGGTAATATTAATGTGAATGGTTTGTGTTTAATTATTCCTGCCAATAAGCAAAGTTTCCTCTCGTTTTCAGCACTACGCTAAAGCTTAGTATAATTTTGATATTATGCTTTATCAGTTTTTTCTTTAATTGTTGTTCGAGTTATTTCTATGAAATGTATGCGTTGATAGACATAATTAATTATCCTTATATATATATATATATATATATATTTGATATCCTGGGCGACGTTTCACGTCCGATTTGTGAGCGACATCCGATGTGGGTGATCTGCCGCAGCACAATTCTAATTTTTTAATCTCTCTTATTCTGCATTCA
>JBAMIE010185612.1:0-12632 GCA_037177295.1 Kaempferia parviflora | reverse complement strand
AGTACAATCTGCTGGAGCCCCGATAACAGTCCGTAGGCTCATAATGGTTCGTAGGCTCATTTATATCACTAAATGGGTCAATTATGACTTATTTAAGGCCCAGTAACGGCCGAGTAGAGGTTTAATTGAGAGCCGGCAACGACCGGTGCTGACCCTAACAAAAAGCACAACAATGTCAACTCGCTCGTCTAACCAAAACATAAAGCACAGGCGACCCACTACTGGACCAATTTGAGTTTTTTTTGAAACTGTCATATATAGTATAATTAAGGGACAATGGCAAGCAGGACAATTGTCCATAGATACGTCACAGCCGAATGAAGGCCTGCCAGTTGCCGAATAGGTCAACTATGGACCTAACAAAGGATCATCATTGACACGATCGCCCATTAAAAGTTGACCATTAAATGAACAATATAAGCACCCACTGTGATGTGTCGTGGTACCTCCCTCACATAAAGGAGCAGATCACAGTTTTTTTTTAAATTTATTTAATTTATTATTTGTTAAATAAAATAAAAAGAACGATAAAAAGTATACATCAAATTTAAATTTTATAAAAATTAAATTATATATAAGGTAAAATAGAAAGGAGATATATATATAATAAAAAAATATAAAACCAAAGAATAAGTTAAGAAGTTTTTTAATAGTGAAAAAATATATAGGATTCTTTAGTTTTAAATGAGCTCTAGTAAAAAGGTGAATCGCTTGCCCCCAACGCTCCCGCCGATCCGTCCCAGAGCCAACACGGAGGAGGTAACCACGGATGACTACTAGCCATAAGTACAAATAGTCGAGACATAGAAAAGGTATATGCTTAGACGTGCCGAGATTAAATGAGCTCTCATGGATGTTCTCATGAAGGTTCATCGATTGAATGCTCTAAGCATCAATAACGCTGCATCAGCGGCCATACAAGGCCATGCTGAATCGCTGGCAACCCATGTTAACGTTGGTCAATCTTATAGAATGACCACCTTCACAACCGGAAAACTGCCTGTTGACCCATCAGAAATTCTACTTGGCCCACTCAATCAACGTACAAAACCCATCACCCGCCAAAACCATAAACTCAAGAGTGAAGGGCTCCAACATAGATACTAGAGGCACATGAAGCCAATGAAGGACCGACCAAAATCCTAAATCAGGCGTGCCTCAATCCCTAAACAAATTCATTGTCGTTGCTCGACTAAAACTATTGCTAAGGAATGGAATGTTATTGCAGCTGGAGTGACATAAAGTCGAACCTTCCAGGTTTGGCCTGCAAATCACGTGGAATAACCAAAACCAACAACATATTAGCACTCATCGTTTGCAGGCTCAAAACAATAGGTATCTCGACATTCAAAGAAGTCACCAGTTTCTCAATAAGATATGAAATGGAATAAAAATAGATTTCAATATCTTGGACCAACAATTTTGTTCTGGTTACCAGTCTTTAAGAGCCCGGACAAAGCGCTGACAAGGAAAAGGGGGCAGCTGGCTGAAGGTGCTGCCACTGAACCGCGGATACACTGGGGATGATCTGGACAAGTGCGCTAATTTCAATTTAAATCAATTTTCTATCAAAAATCATGATAGGTACTCTTAAAAAAACAAAATTAATGACAAGTAGAAAATATAACTATTACCTTAAGGAGAGTTCATATACCACGACCACTGTTTCATGATTCATTGCATTTTGCAAAGCATTGTGTTCTCTGGTTCAATTAAGAATCTCTACCATCCATCCATATCGCTATTGTCTTCGCTGCCTCATTCTACGCTTTTCAGAGTAGCCAATTTCACTTGATCAGAACTATTGACGATTTGCCCCTCTAGTAAGATCGAAGGAATCGAAGTCAAACATTATGCTTTAGTTGACACAATTGAAAATGTAATCGTAATGAGAGAAGACTTTAGTGTACAATCCAGAGACTACCATTCTCAGACCTTTTTGTTCGCACCATCAAATCTTTCTACCATATCCTCTCCTTCTTCAGGCCCATCAGCCATTTCCTGTTACAGGTGACAGATCTGTTATAAAATTGTCAGATTACAATGGAAAGAAAAGTAAGAGGAGATAACCAGTAGCAGCACCACAGCTAAACAATCAAATATTTCACTGTAATAGCAAAGGAAATTAAGTGAAGTTTACCGATCCTCAGTATGCAAGGAAAATTTTCACTTCTTTGCCATTTCCCAAAATGTGTTTTCCTATTTAGGTACTAAAGCGAGGACACAGCTGATCTATAGATTAATCCCTGATCAGTCTATCAAAATATTGTTTCATCAAAATTTACATGAAAAGACAAACCATCAAAAGAACTTTACAGGCATGCGGAAGAAGCATTCAAAAGGGAGAAAGAAAGCAGCATTAGCTAGTCAAATAAGAGCCGTCTCCTGACAGACTTCGGCAAGTTCTTATCCAGGTTCGTTGGCTTCTCTCTTTTGCCGCATGGTGAACTGTCTATGAATGAACTCTGCTCATGATCTTGAGCCAGAGACTTTGTAGAACGATAAAACCGCTTAATGCTAAGCTGGACCTCGGTTGATCTAGGAGATGCCAATCTGATGGACGTTTCAGCTTTGCTTTTACATGTGCTCTTCTGCAAATAATTGCAAAATTGAATATCACCATAATTCACCAAGTGTTTTCTATCCTACTATATTATGCTAAAAAAATGCCCTGAGTGATGAAAAAGTAACTATTAGTATTTTCTTTCAATGGAGAAGTAACAGTACCATAAATTACTTACTGGTTATATCTGTCTCAAAGCACACACTTGATGGATAAATGAACCTTATAAAAGAAAAAAATATTGTACTCCTAATTAGTAAAGTGGTTGGTGCATTTTGGATCTTAAATAGAGAATAAAGAAGTGATTGTTACACTGTAGGATCACTATAATGGCCGTCTGTGGTAATCATTAGCATTTCTAATTCATCCTCAACAATAGAAACTATTATGGTAACTATTTTTGAATCTGGAGTATTGTATTACAGGAATTAAATGGTATGGTACAACTTAAAGAGGTGGTTACGAGAAGCAAAATATAGTTCATACCTTTAGTTCCAAGAACCTGTCAACCTCCTTCGGGAATGCAGCTTGTACAAGATCCATATTTTCATCAGTCAACAAAAAAAAACATCCATCATCTACTAGAACTGTTGGAACATCTGGCTCATCTAATAGATCCATTGACTTGTCAGATCCTGGTGACTGAAGTGGGACTAGTTCGCCTTGTTCGTGAGAAACAGAATGGGTAGTACAAATAGCATCTCTCATCCACTTGACTAAGTAGAAAGGATGACCGTGCTTGATCTTCTGTTGCATAATTGAGTGAAATTTATACTGGTCATTCAAAAGTAAGTTATCATTCTGTGTAGAAGCTATTTCTCTCAAGTAAATAGTACATAGCAAAGGAAGCATCTTCTGGCGTATATAAGAAGGTTCCCAGTTCTGGTGAAAACGTAAGAAGTCAACCAGGTCCTCAACTTTAGGCTTATCCCATTTAAGCATTGGGCCATCTTTCCCTACAGACAAGTTGTATATCTAAGCAAGAAAGATTTGTACGAAAATAAGGACGTTGAAAAAGATCTACACATAAAATAATATGTGAGAGAAGATGATTCAATGAAAGGAATCATGATTTGTTACTATTTTGGTTACATCAACAAAGTTCATTAGGTTCAGTGCCAAATATCTAATGTCTCTCGAACTGATAAAATCAAACAATTTTTCTGTGAGTCCATGTCTACTGAAAATCATAAAACAACCAAATAAATGGGCAGCTTCATAGAATACAATACATTCACTTCATTTTTTTCTGAACTGGAAAAGTTTTATCCAAGATAAATTAATAAAGTAATATCCATTTAAACTTCTTAAACTTTTCAATCTCTTTCTAAATAATTCCAGTAACTCATCTATCTATAAGATAATTGAAAATTTTGCAACACTTACCATCAAAATACCCATGGCTATCATTTAAATATAATGCAATGATCTCATTATTTGGGAACTTAGGCATAGCAGCAATAGATTTTCGCATTTTAACTTGCCATTTTTCATGCCTTTGATGCTCCTTGAGTTTGCGCACCTGCCATTACAAACAAAGTTACAAAATTAGTCAAAAGAAGGATGAGGCAGAAACACAAGGAGGAGACAGATAAATAGCAATGCTTTCAAACTGATAGAGTGCTCTTGAGATAAAATCAACAAATAATTAACAGAACTACATCAAGATAATAGAAAGATAATAGACAAAAAAGAACCAATTAATATAAGAAAGATAATAGAACCAAAGAGCTTCTCATACGTACATCAATTAATAAAAGAAATATAATAGACAAAATATAAAGGAATTCAGATGCTAAATGTACCTCATCACAACTGGAGCATGTGCATCTGAAGCCAGATGGCTTTTCCATGCATGTCTGTGAACCATTCATGACACACTGCTTACAAGGAAACTTGATATGAACACTTTTTCTGCCTGGATGACCACAATGTGTGCAGTGTGGGGATTTCACGGTCATAGAAAACATAGTTGAACTGGTTGCAATTCCATTTTCTATATCTAGATCTCCCTTCCCTATCATGGATAGCCTACAAAACATGTTGAAATTAGCTTTTAGAAAAATATCTCACCATCCATCAAAACCAAACATCTATCTAGCACCTACCGATCCAAAATTTCATCATCAGAATACAACTGAACAAAGCGAACAGCACTATCAACACCAAACCCAGGAACCCCATGTAAGTCATGGTCATTGCCAACAAGAAGAGCAATAGCAATCAGTTGTTTTCTTTTCAAACCAAGGCCAGCTTCGATATCTGATATATTGTAGCACTCAAATGGTTCCTGATAAAATGATGGCAAAAATCTTACGATAGAAGAATGAGAAAGTAAGGAAATTGTACAAATGTTGTGAAGACAAACTGAGAAAAATAGAATTATTAGGAGGAAATTATTCTATAAAAACAATAAAACAACAAGGAAAATGAACAGAAGCAACAAGGACATGAATGAAACAATTATGTTAAGATGAAAAAAAATAAGTCTGGTCCTTACTTTAGAATTAGAACTTAAGCACTTTATAATGCATTTTGCTCCAAAAAGGAAGGCATCGCTGTCGGCAGTAAAGCAAGCATCCACATGACCTTCACGGTTTAGTTGTGCAGAAAGACCTTCAGCTTCACAATGAGCTTCTAAAACAGGCATCCCTAGTAGTTTGAGGAGCTCCTGTGAATTAAAAGAATTATGAATATGCAAATACAGTTATTTTATAAGAGTTTAAACAAAAATTCAAAGCAACATAGTATTAACTGAGGAACCTCGTTCAATCAGTAATATCCAACACTTGTCCTGTCTACAAATAGGTAAATGTCAATGGAAAACAACAATATACAATATAAAAGTGTCTAATTCTCCAACAATCTCTCTCACTAGGAGGTCTCAAAGTGTTTCTCTAAAAAAATGAACCAGATAAATGCAAAATAATATTTAATGTTTTTGAATTCTAATGATTTGAAACCAAAAAGCATATCGATGCTTAAAATCAAATCTAAAAGTTTGAAGCAGTTGGACCATAAATACATGCCTAAGATTTATTTATTTATTGTGTGTGTGTGTGCAACAAATAGGTCTCTCCTATTGGTACCTAGGTCTATTAGGTTGCAAAGAGATTAAAAGAAAAGGGCAACTAATGAACAAAGCACAAAATATTTTTCATAAAGAATTGAAAGATATTTCGGAAGTATTACTACAGGTCTTGTTACTATCAGAGAGAACTTCATATTTCAAACGATTTTCCATGATCACGCCTCAAAAAGAGAGATAGATTTCCCCCGGCTGTAACATGAATGTTAACACAGGCAACTTAAAGCATTCATCCAGAGATGGTAATACGAGCGTAAATCTATGCTAGCCGTCTCATGCTCACCATGCATTCTCGCACATATTTGGTGAAGAAGCGGTTTCTCTGCCTCACGGGAGTCACCTCCCCCTCACCTTCTACAGGTTTCGGTAGCTCCGAGGGATCCAAGCCTGACATCCGGAAGAATCGCTCAATCCTTGCCTGCGACTTCAAGGGCGACGGCTCCCCGTCCACCACAAATACCGGATACACCCCCATCTAAGCAAAATAAAATAAGCACGCAACCGATCAGGCCAATGGAGCACAAACCCTAGCCGTTCGTTCTCCTCCATTTGTAAGAAAAAGGGGAGGACTGGGTAGAGAAACTCGAACCTTGGAGAAGAGAGCAACGGTGCGGAAGAAGGTATTCCGCAGGTGAGGGCTCCGAGCGTTAGGGTTCCGTCTTCGAATGACGGCATCGTGCTGGACGATCCAATAGGAGAGATCGACGGCGACGCGCTTGTCGCGGAGGAAATCGACGCCCCCATTGCGCGCATAGGGCTTCAGGAGGTCCCAAAAGCTTCCGCCGACGCCCATATCCGGCGGTAACGAAGGCGAAGGCGACGAGAATCGAGCGAGAAAGAGAGCGAGAGAGAGGTCGCGCGCCGGGGTTTTAGGGAACCTTGTTCTCGCGCGGTGTTCGCTATATACTTTAATCGAGGCCGGTTTATTTAACCCGAAGTAACGGCCGTTACAAATTCTCTTTCTATTTTCGAAAACCAAAAAAATACTTTGAACAAAAATGAAAATAGACACTCCTAAATACATAAATCGAATAGACGTTCCTGGGTGATGATTAAGATATAAAAATTTATCACATTAAATTTAGAAGTCTAATTTTAACACACCTAAACATATATCTCATCTGTAATTTATATCATTCGTGTTGACTCTCAGATAAATTAACATGGATGTTAAAAGTGAACGTATTTACTTTTTACCATGTGAATAGAAGTTCTTTTTTAAAATAAAAATTAAAAGGATACATATTTTATTTTAAAAATATTTAAACAATTAATATTATTGTATAAAGTGATTTTGGGGTGGTCTCGAAATTGTTGACGGACATCAAATATTTTGTCTATCGGAATGCACAGTAGAATGGTATATTGTATTATTGTCATAAATCTTGACTAATAATAGCCTACCAATAGACTGTCTATCCTGTTTAATTATCCAAAGTTAATAAATCGCATTTTACCACCATGTAAAATACATTTTAGGAAATTTAAATATTTTAATTAAATTATTAAAAATATTTTAATATAATAACATTTTATATAACAATTTTCATTAAAAATGAAAATAATTATGTTTTTAGATTATAGTAACTTCTTAATTAAAAAATATTTTGAATAAAAGTATACGATGGAAAATGTCCTTTTAATGTTTTTTAAAATACCTTTTTGATGATTTCTAATATTTAAAATAATTTTTTAATTTTTAGTCAAAATATTGTTATCTTTAAATTACAGCATTTTAATAATATAATAAAATATGTAACAAACATTTTCACATTAGTAACATTTTAAAAATGCACAACTGAACCTTATTTTAATAATTCCCATTACGTGTGTGTCAATTATTAGGATTGATCTGAAAAAAAATCAATAAAGATTCAATCAAATTCTCTTAATAAATACAATCCAAACTTATTTCTATGAAATTTGATATAATTTATTATATTTTTATAAACAAAAATTTATGTTAAAATCAATAAATGTGTTAATTTGCTGTTAATTTTGTTTAAAAAAATTGATATATCAAAAACTATTAAATCACTTTTCTGTTTCATAAAAAAATTCTGGCATAAATCAATACATAAAGCAATTTCGCTACAACTACGTATTAGAGGAGCAACAATGCCCCAAATGAGACTTCAGTCATTGAAACATTATAAAATCCAAACTCAAACCGCAGCTAGGGTAAGGGATATAAACCCAAAAATTATGCATTTCACTTCCTCCAGTTAAATCTGTTACCTCCACGACCTCCTCCGCGACCGCCTCGACGACCTCCTCCATTGGAGAATCTATTGCCACCTCTACCATGGGAGAACCTGTAGCATATCAAGTGGATGTTACTAACATGAAGCATTTCCAAACGAGAATTCAGTTGCTTACCTGTCGAAAGAGTTTGTGGTCGCATTGGCTGCTAAAGATTCGGCGGATTCAATAATACCAGCAGACTCAGGTGCAGAGATCTGCTCGAACTTAACACCTGAGTCTCTTTCGATTCGAGAAACATGGAACTTGCCTTTTGGTTCATATAATAGGATTGCAACACCGGAATTGCCTAGAAGAAACTTATGTTAGCAATCAGCATTGGACGAATGAACATGGGCATGGTGAACTTGAAAACAAAAAGGAAATCACCAGCTCTTCCAGTTCGCCCGGAACGATGGATGTAATCTTCGACGTCGCGTGGTGGCTCAGACTGAAAAAAAGTTTAGTTAGAACACTTGTTACTAGAGGTAAAACCTTCAGACAAATCAAAATTGACATGGCCATATGGATCTTTTTTTCGTTGAACTTTAAATAACAAGAATTGATGTAATTAGTTCGAGATAAAGATGCACCTGTATAACCAACTGCACATCATTGATGTCGAGTCCCCGCGCAGCCACATTCGTAGCTACCAAAACCAAAAACCGGCCAGCCCTAAATCCAGCTAGTATGAACTGGATAATACCAAGACTTAGAAACAGGACGATATACAATTTTGAAACAAAAAAAAGATGTCATTTTCATGCACATACTTCTCTCCTGTCTTGAGATATGTCTCCATGCAGAGCCCGAGCACCCGGTAACAAATGACCAAGGTCGGCCGCAGATCTTTTTGTCTCGGTGAAAACAATAGTTCGCCCGCCACTAAGAATATTTCCACAGGTAAGTTCACCAGTTCACACGAGAGAAAACAAATAAAGCAAAGGGAGCGTGTAACCATAAAATTACAAACCTGCTATAGGAATTGATAATATGTGGAATAAGTTTTTGTCTCACAGAAAGAGAACAAGGAAGAACAAGATGTCTAACACTGGCACTAGCCTTCAGTTTTTGATTTCCTACGAGGTCAGCTGTTTTCTTATCTTTCTTAAGAAACCTTGTCGATATCTGGAAAATTTTGGGGGGAAAGACATTACATGTGGAAAAGGAACTAAAGTAGAATTGGATTCATAATCAAATATTAAACATATAAAGTTTCTTTGAACTTGAAACTTAGGACCTAAAATCTTTAACAGTGACAGTGCATCAATAAGATGTTTTGCCTATAGGGAAACAGAATCATGCAGCAAAGTACACCAGCAATGGTATTTACGAACTGGCTTACATCCTTGCACAAAATTTACTTGAACAAGAGTGAAATTCTAGAAAACAAAGTCAATATTTACCTTCTTAACCCAGTCAGGTAAGGTAGCACTGAAGAGGAGAGTTTGAACTTTGCTAGCATCCTCGACTTTACCTGCCAAAAGACAGGAAAAAAAAAAGTTAATAATGGCCCTAAAACAAGTAAAAGAATGTCACATGGATTTGAGCTAACAAACATACAATGAAGACTTAACACAAAACTTCAACTATATTAAGCAGATCATAAAGATCCTTTTGAAAGCATGCAAGGGGAGTATAAACTAGTGAAAAACAGTGAAGAAAAACCATACGGAGAATCAGTTCCACGTCATTCACGAAACCCATTTTCAACATTTCATCTGCTTCGTCAAGCACACGGAAATTTAAAGTTTTCAAGTCAAGAGTATTTCTCTGTATGTGGTCCTGTAAAAAAAGACGGATTATTTTTTTAGGAAAAAGAAGACAGACAAAAAAAAAAAGCTTATGAAACTATAGAAAATGAAAATACCTTTACACGTCCTGGAGTTCCAACAACAATATCAACACCTGCTCTTATTGACATTACTTGAGCACGGAAAGGAGATCCACCATACAAACAGCATGAAGATAACCCCACTGCTCGACCATAGATCTCAAAGTCTGAGTGCACCTGAGATTCATTGTCATAAGTATCAAGTACCAGAATGCAGAATCATGGAATAGTAGCACACTCAACATACAAAAATAATCTATAACTTGGAATACCTGTTTTGCAAGCTCTCGGGTTGGAAGAAGTACCAAAACACTAGGAGACCTTCCATAACCAGTCTTTCTTGATGTCTTGAGCATTCCATTTGTCAAAGACTCCAACATAGGCAACACAAAAGCCAAGGTCTTACCCTATGAATATGTCCATACAGATATCAAAATAGTCAGTACAATACAAACATATAAGAAAAAACAGTGCCCAACAGTGAAGTTCATTAGTGGAAAATACAGTTTACAAACTTAAAATAGAACAGCAATGCTAGATGAGGATTGAGCTTGGACAACATCAATCAAGATCAAGTAGAAATTATAAAGCTCAAATAAAAACACATCAATGTCAAAATATAAAAGAAAATTTACCAAATTATGCTCCTAAATTTTGTATTTTCCACTGGGAATCCCACATTTTGTTTTTTTTATACAGGACCACGTCCAATTGTAAAAATGTCCAAAATGTCCTCTAGCTCTCACCTACCTACCCAAAAAAATCTGACCACCCAACCAATCCACCCAAACTCCGCATGCCCCCTTGCCAACACAGTTGACTTCCCCTCTCAAGCTTTTTGGTCAAAAATATTAGAAGTCCCCATTCTTGATGGAGCAACAGAAGAGGAGGAGGACAAGAGGAGATAGAAGAAAGGCTTACTGTTGTTGGTGGAGTAGAGGAAAAGGTGGAGGAGGAAGAATACAAAACTGATAGTGGATGCTCCTGCACTATATATTGTGAAAAATCCATACACCTAACAATGACCTTGGGAAACTTGAATAAACCAAAACAATAGACAATTAACGAATAATAAGTGGTTTCTGTCTCATCTTAACCCCTCCACCTCTATCATCTGTGCATTATTTCAGCTTAGTGTACATATTTCATTTTGATTTTGAAGATTTCGATAGCCCTTTTGGCTTTATATTTTCTCAAATTATATATATGTATATGCAAACCATCACCAAAAACATCAGTTTTTTCAGGAATAATTGAATGTAAGCATTCATTTTCTACATCAGTTAATTTCGAGGATTATATAGTTTTTACAAAATGTTCTCAAATTTCAAACAGAGCATAATCAGCAGTGATGCCAAGCGAAACAATTAACAGTAAAAAAAAAAAAAAATGAAGCAGCACAGAATCACACACCTGACCAGTCCGTGCTCGGCCGACCAAATCAAACCCATCGAGTACGAGATCAAAAGTCATGGCTTGGATGGGAAACAGAGCCTTTATTCCGTTCGAGTTCAAGGTCTGTCTCAAGACGTTTGAGATCCTAAACTTGGACAAGGCATTCGGATCATCCGTTTCCTCGCCCTCCTCCATCATCTTTGGCCTCTTCAACACAGTGGAATCAGATACGGGATTGCTCTCCTCGTCCTCATCGGCCTTCCGCTTCTTAAAAATCTTCTCCTTCACGAGCATCGTCTCCTCAGCGAGGACAGATTGAGATGAGAGGAGATAAGGCATCGCGGCGGTGGAGGGGCTCTCGCTTGCGGTCGGAAGAAGGATCGCGGCGTGGAGGCGCGGCGACGCAAGCAGAGAGAGAAAGAGAATCGCTCCGATCCAGGGTTTCGGATATTTATAGGATCGGCTTGGCTCGCCAAAGGAGGAAACCTAGTCCACGATGTTAAGCCGCCAATTAAGTCACGGCTCGCGTCATGGGACCTAGTGAGGCCCGGGATGGAGCGGGCTGAACCGGCTGGTGAGCAAGTGACTTGTACCTGGACCAGACCGGCACAATCTGGGCCGTTTCAATGGCCTAGGGTCTGCCCAACATCCAGCCCAATGAAAAAACGGAAGCATATATAAGAAAGAGAGAAAAGTAACAAGTATACAAATAGTTTGCTTTTAAGGTTTAAAAAGTTTGCGATAACGCAATGCAATATCGAGCTGTCAGATCGACTTTCAAATCATTCCCCCCCTTCCTTAACAAATTTATTCAATTCTAAATCCTAAACTCCATGAGGAAATAAATCGCCAAACACTGCTCCGAATGCTCTTGTGGGTTTAGTGCATATGATTCCGGTAAATTGATTGGATATACACAAGGTTATAAGGTTGATTTTGAACCATAAGTCCAAAAATAACTTCCAAAGTCTTACCATCGACACCAATCTGACATCGTGAGTGATCCGGATGATAAGAGAGACGAAGAATATTATGCGTGTGTCTGCCAGCTCGGACGAGTAGAAGCCGAGGTTAACTCAGTTAAGTAGTAGCCGAGCTTATCTCAGGTAAGTAGTAGTTGATGTCATCTCAGACAGGCGAGACCTGAGGTGAGCTCGGACAAGTAGTAGTCGAGCTCACCTTGGACAAGCAAACCCGAGTTCACCTAAGATGGATGGTAGCTAAGGTTATCTCGGACATATATACTGTAAGTTCTCCTTATGAAAGAACTCAAAGGGGTTGTCTTAAGCGAAGGTCAAATCACTTCCCTAGGAATTCCGACGGATATCAAGAAGAGCCTTTATTATAAACCATTCCACATGGTTGGGGTAACTGAATAGACCATGATTAAGTAATTGAATAGCACTTAATGTTATAACGTCTAACGCATGCTCATAAATGTGAGAACGGTTACAAGTGGGAGATGATCATCCACAGGAAGGTATAAAAGATACAGAAAACAACGAGTAAAT
>JBAMIE010185602.1:0-12632 GCA_037177295.1 Kaempferia parviflora | reverse complement strand
TATTTCTTCAATTTAATGCCCCCGTTATTAATTTGATCAAAAGGGGAGAGTAATAATTAGTTTAGAGGAGTAGTATTCTTTTTGCATATTTACATATTTATTAATTGCACTTAATTGTTTATTTACTTTTTAAGTCATTTTTATCCTAACCTTAACTTAGGTTGCTCACATTAAAAAGGGGGAGATTGTTGATACCCCAAGTTAGCTTTGATGTGATCAACTAAGTTAGGTTAGGTCCTGCAGTGTTTTAACGTAGTGTCTAAGTGTGCAGGAGCTTAGAAACACAAGAAGTCAAACGGAAGACATGGCGGACGAGAAGGAAGTCGTGGGAAATGAGTCGACAGGCTCAGCGCTTTCGAGGGACAAGTAGCTATGGAAGAGTACACTGGCGGAGCGAGAAGGACGCGCACGGCGGTCCGAGGGACGAGAAGCCGGGGAGGAAGCTTGCTCGAGAAGGAAGAAAAAGGGTTTGAGTGAGCCCTATTCTGGTTGTCCGAAATCACCCAGGCGACCAGAGACGAAGTCGAAAGCTTCGGGAGCAGCTGAACGGAACCGGAATAAGCCAAACGGAATTGGACCAAGTCCGGGCGCCCAGACCCCTCTGAGCTGGTTCATGCACCCAGACGCCTCTAGGCCAGTTCATGCGCCTGGACCACTCCGGGCCGGTTCGTGTGCCCGGACCCCTCCAGGCTAGTTCGTGTACCATCATGTACCGTGTTAGGTGCCCTGCACTCTGAGCACCCGGATGGGTCTAGGCACCCGGAAGTGGATAAAATATTATCCATAGATTGTTGATGAGTCATTACGGATAAGGATAGAGTTTATCCACGTGGGGGCGACTGGACCGGTCCGAGCGCACCCCCTAGACTTGAGTTCTTCTTCCTCTCCCATTTCTTCAAGTGCTCTAATTTCTTGAGCTCTCCTCTCCTTGGACACTTGGTGTGGTAGTGACCTTACACTCCACAACCTAATGTGCTTCTTGTCCTTCTTTACCCTACAACTCAAGTTAGCTTCAAAACGAATTGACTTGAGTTTAGAGTTTACCTCTTTTATCTTTTTGAGCAATGGACACCTATTCTTGTAGTGTCTCATCTTACCAAATTCAAAGCACTTGATGTGGGCTTTAGATCTCTTCTTGGTACTTGAGGTAGAGGGTTGACTTTCCTCCTCTTCTTCCCTTGGTGATGTTGACACCTCCCCATTTCTTCACTTGAAGATGTAGATGCCTCCATCTCCTCTTTCCTTGATGGCATGGATGCTTCCACTTCTTCCTCCTTCGAAGATGTGGTCTCCCTCAACTCTTCATCTTCATTGGATGTTGACTCCGTGTCAACATCCAATTGGCCCTTCTCTTGGATTGGTGAGCTCATCTTCTTGGACTCCTCCACTTCTTATCCTCGTGTGGACTCCTCATGAAATGCAATAACCTTCTTCAAAAGGTCGCTTGCACTAATGTACTCACCTACACTAGACAAAATATTAGAAGGTAATAGATTAACCAAAATACTAATTAACTTCTTGTTTGCCTTTGATTGCTCCCTTTGATCGTCCGTCCAATGCCGAGATCGTAGACGCTTCCCCTTCTTGTCCGTCAGGGCTTCGAATGGCTCCTCCAACACCATCCATTTGTTCCAATCCATTTGGAACCAACTTACCATGTGATTCTTCCAATAGTGGAAATCCTCGCGCTCGTACGGAGGTGGAATCCTTGTGTCCCATCCCAAAGGACCTTTCGATTCCATCTTCTTCTTCAAAGCACCTCTAGCCGTGCTTCCTTGGTGATTAGTCCAATGAAGAGCTCTCCTAACTCTGATACCACTTGTTATGACCTATGCACCGGCTAGAGGGGGTGAATACGTCAGCACCCCAAATCTCTTATCTTCCTACAATTGTTAACGTACATAATGGAAATATAAACACAACTAACAACAAAAGAAAGACAAACCAATTTACGTGGTTCAGAGATTAGGGCTCCTACTCCACGGTTGTCCGTAAGGTGGACGATCCCAGATCCATCGAAGGATGACTCCCTGGAAACTCTGGCTATCTCGTGTTGCTCCTTGTGGGTGGAGAAATATCACCACAACTCTTCCGAGAACTCTCGGATGTACACACACGGTAGACTACTAATTTGATGTTGACCACACCAAATTTTGTCAACCTTACCAAGCACACAAGGCTTAGTTTATATAGGCAACCAACTTAACACAAAGCTGATCTGTCCGTTACCAGTCGCCTGATCCAAGTATCAGGCGACTAGTGCACACTCAACGGCTAGTTACAAGTCAACTGGTCTCAGGACCAGTTGACTGGTGCAGGCGACTACCCACGACTGATCTTTCTGTAAGTTCTGTTTTTCACGCTGAGTTCACCACCAGTCGACTGGTACATGTTACCAGTCGACTGGTACCCGAGTGCATACTCATTTGCACTCAATCTCTCAACTCTCTTGACCCTTCTTTGTAGCCTTAACCTCTTGCCTTCAAGCTAGCTTCCTTTGGCTCTCGTCCCTCAGATGCATACGAGCCTGCAGCTCGTCTTCATGTCATCCTTCGCGTATGCCTCGAAGTCTGCTTCCCTTAGCCTTGTTCTCGCTGCCCTGTTCACAGTCCCTCGGATGTGCCATCCTTCACCTGACTCAAGGTCATCAAGCAGAGTCTCCATCCTTTGCCAGAGCCGCACTCCTGGACTTCACCTGCTGTATTTATCTCTTGCATACTCACAATGCATATTAGATACAATAATAAACCTAACTTAAACTTTTACCCAAACATCAAAAGCTAAGGTACCTAGATTGCTCCAACAATTCGTTCCTTGAATTGAAGAAGAAGCAATGCAAACTCAATCATAAATTTGCAATTCTAAAACAGAAATCGAATATCATTCAACCTAAACCTCACAAAATTAAAAATACCCATGAATTAAAACACTCATGACCTGAACTTTCAATTTTTTGCATAAGAATAACAATTTTCTTTTAAAATCTAGGATAAAAAATTATAACTTACGTGATTCTTGAGTTGAAGGTGAAAGTAGGGTTCTGCCGGTTCTGCCGATTCTGCCAGTTCTTTGATTCTGCCTTTAACGTCGATGAAAATGTTTTAGGGTCGAAATAAGGGGAAGTCAGGTCGTCGCTGATGGTTTAGAGGGGAAGTCAGGGACTGCGTCAATGATGGCTTCGATCCACGGAAGCTCGAAGTAAGGGGAGGGAGTGCGTTGGTTGTTAAGAGAGAAACAAGCAATATTTGTGGATTTTAATTTAATTAGGGGGTAAGTTGGTGATTTCGTATGGGTTAGGGAGTTGAAATAAATAAATCAATTTGCTCAGGAATCAAGAAAAAAAAATCTGACATAGAAACTGAATGCAAATATTTAAATTTGCATGGGAATTTTAGAACAATTTGCCCTTAATCTTTCAAAATATTGAATCATTGATTTTTTTTAATGATAATAATTGTCTAATAAAATAAAATTATAAATTATAAATTTAAATTACTTACAAAATTTAATAAGATAAAAACGAGATTATTACTTTTGAGTCAAATGGAAACTAGTTAGGTGTTCCATATACAATTATGAACATTTGTTTGATTTAAGAAGTAAAAACATTGTCCAGAGGTTTAAAAACGAAGGATAAATATTCATGATGAGACCTCTCAGTAACAAAGTTCAATTCCTTGGCCATCAGAATAGTAGATAAAAACTTCAAGTGTTTATGAACTTGTACACCAAATCCATTCAAACAATGGAATAAAAAAAAATGAAGGAATGAGAATTAAAAAAGGAGGGGAAAACAGTTGAGTTATAAGAACAGATTCAGATATACAAGATAACGTTTCGGGTTAAGTTTACATCATTTGCTTTTGTTTACTAAGGGGAAAATTACTTGTTTCCTTGCCATGGCAGTAGTCCTTCAGCTGATCAGTGTGACTGAAGCTATGTATCATGGAAATATTGCTGTACTGAACTCAATTGTGGAAAGTGGAAACAACTATCATTTATGAATAACCTGAGCTGTCATTCCTCATCATGGTTGCGAACTCCTCATAATTGATTCTCCCATCCTGTAAAAGGTTTAAAAAAAAAAAAAGTTTATTCATTAATATTATCATATGTTAGACTGAAAATAATCATAGATCGTAAATTTGTTCTTTGTTTTTTTTAAAAAAAAAAAAAAATCATAACAATGCATGATTTCAGATCAATTAGGTTCAGCAGAAATTATGTTCACTACTAAATCAATTTTGCACGCCAAAGTAAGCCATACAAAGCTCATTCTCCGTAAATGTGCAATTCTCTCTATTAGCAATTTTCAACAAAATATATTTTGAATCACACACAGGTTTGTTACGAGCAACCTCACGGTGTCGCTGTATGGCCTCGAGTTCTAGTTCACTGTAAGTTTGTCAAGAAGAATCAAACCGGATGGAACCAAAAGTTGGTTCTTTCTGCACAGGTTTTGTTCATGAACTCAATACTCAGATTTAGCCATTTATGTTTATCAGAAACTATGTAAAGCTTAATCACTGTGAGGATTTTAAATTAATTTCCTAATATTCCGTGCAAAAGTAATATTATTTGTGTTTGGACTCAAAAAACTATTATGTTTTAAATTCCATACGACAAACTGGAGTTCTGAAAATTTGCACATCAAGTCGAGCAATAAAATTCTACACATATCAAACGAACAACACTTAAAATAGCCCATCATACATTCTTTAGGACTGTTAGCAATTTTCACTTATTTTATCAAACATTAAGGAATCAGACTTGCATATCTAGTCTAAATCCTAAATAGCCACTTCTTTAACTATAATAAGTTGCCTTTTGCAGACAATTATCATCCTACATTTGCATCAGGCTTAGTACGAAAGCAATAATTTCAAGCAAACCAAAGCATACCAAGGTTTTTCTTCTGCATCAAATCAGAAACAACAAAATCTATCTTTACCAAAATTCACTAATGGAATGGACACGCTTACATGGTTAATATCAACTTCAGCAATTATCTCCTTAATTGTTTGTTGATCCCCCATGTTGTAATCCATGAGAGCTTGCTCCAGTTCCTCAATAGTGATGTATCTAGTGAAAAATGGTATGTGAATGAGGTGCAACACTTACTGGAAAAATGAGTGATTTTGAAACACAAAAATGATAAGTTACCCGCTCTGGTCCTTGTCAAAATACTGGAATGCCTTGTACAGATGATCTTCTTTTTCCATTCGGTTCATATGCATTGTAGCGGTGATAAATTCCATATACTCAATGGACCCATTTCCATCCACATCTGCCTGTTGGAAACATCAAGTTGAAGATTAAATACTGCCATAATATGAGTGGAATAACCACATTTTCACTTCACATGCATAGATATATTTTCATTTTCCAGGTTGTACTGTCTTTGTGGCAGGGTTAAACCTATTGAGAACAATGTTTCAAAATTGGCCCACCATGTGGCCCTGTCACCCTACTGGTTGTGGCTGTTCCAGCTGAACAGGCATAAATTCCTCTAATACATCCATTAGTTCACTTGGACCACACAGGTCATCATTTCCTTAGTTGATTGGTTAAATCAAGGGGATGGTCCAGTTTTCGAAACATCAACTGAGCTTAATGTCAGGGAATGACAAACTTTTTCAGCTAAAAATTTGACTTTCTATCTTTTAATTAGTTTCGTATGATTCAAATACAAAGTGAAGTTGATATAGTATAATTTCGGATTTGGAAACAAGAACTAAGCTTTTTTAAAAATTACTTATGGGTGTTCCATTTTCAAGGATGAATTTATGAATATGAAAAGCCTTGTAAAGATAACGTACTGCTTCCATCAATTGCTGAACTTCAGATTCAGTAATCTTGATCCCCATGTTACCCAATTTGGGAATTCCAGCTCTTAGTTCTTCAACAGTCAATGTGCCACTGTTGTCAGTGTCCATTGATTTGAACATTTCCTTCAAACCAATAATTTCTTCCTCTGACAAGCTTTCAGCAATCACCTGGGCACAAGTATAACAGTGCAAACTTTAGCACCAAACATACGACAGAGAAGTAAAATGGATTAAGATGTGTTGCTACCTTCAGGGCTACTTTTTTAAGCTTGTTCATGGCCCTGAACTGCTTCATTCTAGTTATAACTGTTAGGTCAAGTGGGTTATCAGGAGCTTCCCCATCTTCTCTTATCCATGGATGGGCTGCAGTAATATGGTAAAGTGTCACACTCAGTGAATCTATAAGTGATATAGAAGATTTCTGAACAGCATTAGGAAAAGACTTGCAATTAGAATGTTTATGAAAGTATTGAAGTTGAGCAGTAAGATCATCCAAAACGAAATGCTATTAGCTCAAACATAAACTAGTTCATCAGGAAATACTACTTCATCACCAATTTTTGCATGATGAAGGTAAGATTTATACTTAACTATGGGATTTTGTAGCCTGAAAGATGATAATTTAGATGTTGATAATCTTACTGAGAATTTCAGCTGCTGTAAGTCGTTCTTTCGGGTTTGCTCTTAACATTTTCTTCACTAGATCTTTTGCACTGTCTGATATATTTGGCCAAGGATCAGATGAGAAATCTAAACGCCCACGTAGTATAGCAGAAAAAATGCCTTGGTCGTTATCTGAAGAGATAAGAGTAGCAATTCAGCTGAAAATTCACAAAAGTTTAGACAATGATTTGAAATTTAATTCAACAAATTTGATTAGTGTGCACCAGCCCAAAAAGGAGGAACGCCAGCAAGAAGAATGTAGACGATCACTCCAGCGCTCCAAATATCAGCCTCTGGTCCATAATTCTTTCGCAATACCTCGGGAGCAATATAGTACGCACTACCAAGAACATCCTTGAATAATTCTCCTGCAGAAGCAAGTCATTCATTGTTTGGAACCAATTCCCAAAAGAAAAGCAACTTATCGACAATTGAATATCAAGTCTTGCATTTTGGAGAAACAAGAAACGTAAACAATTCTTATTTAGTAGAATATGATGTGTGGTAGTTGAAAACTTGATTTCATAACCTGTACCTTTCATAACCTGTGCCACTAAAATATTAAATAACTCCAATACTAGGAATTTTCATTTACCATCTTGTATCTATGCCAGACATCCGCACTCCAATTCTACATTCAACATCTCCATTGTCACATGTAACTTTTTTAGAAGCGGCTATGTTAGACACTTGCATCCAAATGTGTCAAAACCTCGTAGGCAAGTCTGAGTAACTAAACTATGAGATAGAATCATTCCATAATTTTACCACATAAGAATTAGCACAAATTTACAAATATAGAGCTAGTTAATCTATAGAACTTCTGCTTCTAATTGAAATATTTTGTATGATTTTAACAAAGAATGATGGCAAATCTTGAAGGAGATCAAATTTCTGAATATAATTCATTCTTATTTCCAAACATTTTTGCTCAAACAGGGCACCCAGAGAGAAAGTCCTTTAATCCTTTTCTCTGGTAGCCAAATCTTCTGAAATTGAAATGTGAAAATTAGAAGGATATCAAATTTTCTAGGGCTTGCTATAATATATATGAGGAGCAATGATATCCAATCACATTGTGATGCACTGCTTTCGTTTTCCTGAAAAATACGATATCTTTTTCTGGTTCAATCACAGTTAATTAATTGATTACGTTAAATACCGGGTTTGAAGAAGGTGGAGAGGCCGAAATCGGTGGCCTTAAGCGGCGAGTCCTCGTTGGTGTTGAGGAAGAGGAAGTTCTCAGGCTTGAGGTCGCGATGCATAACGCCCATCGAGTGGCAGCAATGCACCACATTAACGATCTCGCGGCATAGGGAAGCGGCTGCGCGTTCGGAGTAATGGCCGCGGGAAATGATGCGATCGAAGAGCTCTCCGCCCTCGCACAGCTCCATGACGAGGTAGACGGAGGAGCGGTCCTCGTAGGCGCCCTTGAGCTCGACGATGTTGCGGTGACCCGTCAGATGGTGCATGATCTGCACCTCCCGGCGGACGTCCTCGAGGTCATCGGCGTGCGTCAGCTTGCGGGTGGCGATCGACTTGCAGGCCAGCTTCTCGCCCGTGGTCTTGTGGGTCACCAAGTTGGTGACACCGAACTGGCCGCGGCCGAGCTCCCGGCCGAATGAGTAGGCGGAGTGGACGTCCTCCTTGGGGCGGCGTAGGACGCGGCCGATGCTGCCGGTGCTCCGGAGGTGGGAGCGGTGCTTGCCGCGGACAGAGCCTGTCTCTTGGCCGGCGTCGGCGCGGCCACGCCGGGAGGGGTTGTTGCCCATCGGCGGCCGGTGGTCGTCGCGGTTAGGTCGAGATCGATAGGGACCTGGTCAACGAGGAAGGGGGCGCGACGAGTGGAATTCAACGAGGGAAGGGAAGAATGCGAGGGATTCACGCCCCGTTTATAGTCCTCGCGCCTTGAGACAACTACATAATTAGATTCTTTTTGAGGATGTATTTAAAATTTTAGAAAAATCTTAATTATCGTTGTAAAAGACTGCTACTTCCTGTAAAAAATATATTTTTTATACTAAAAATATTTTTATCCCAGTATTATATAACAGTTATTCAAAATTATGATATATGCAATATTTTTATATAAATTTTTTTTATCAACTTAATTAAAATCTAATTTATTAAAAACATCCTAAATTTTTCAAAAAATTATAATATTATTATAATAATTATTTAGTAGCAGCTACAATAATATTCCACTTACTATTACTATTATTTGATTGTTATAATAGTAATATTTAATAAATAATTATGATAGTAAAAAGTGATTTTATTCACACTAAACGTCCTTTAATACGAAGAGAGTTAAATCATGGAGTTAATTTATAATCAATTACCAAATAGTTAAGAGTGAGAGGAATTTTTTCCTAAGAGCATATATTTATCAGAATTTAATCCTTACTTTATTGTAATAAATCTGTCACTACTAATCAACTCACACCCATGAAAACTGTAATACAATAGTTGTTGGTGAATATTACAATTATAGCTAATTAATAATAATTACTATAACATTTTTTATAAATATTTTTAATATTATTAAAGTGATTTTAATTAATTAAAAATTTTTTAACTAACTTGATAAAAATATTATTTAAAATTCTCTATATATATTTTTGATAAAATTGAACTAAAACACACACAATTTACTTTGACACATTATAGAAATTAAAGTGAAAATATATTGCAACAACCATTCTTAGGACAATCAAGATTAAAAAAAAAACTAGAAAATTGATGATATTTCTATTAATTAGCCCTATAAATTTGTCCGTAAACTCGACTCAAAGCAACTGGGCGATGCTTTATTTGTCTCGGCGTCTTCCGATTCCGATCTCGTTATCCCCCGTCGTCGTCTACGCAGGCTTCTGCCCCGGCGCTGTCGTTGTCGCGCTCCTTCTTCACCTCCGCAACCAGCTCAATGATCCTCCTCCAATCGCCTTCCCGGTTCCTTCTTCAAATCCTCCAAGATCGCCTTCTCAGGTACTCAGATCTCCTCCTGCTTTTAGGGGTTTTCCGAATCCTACCTTTGACTTCATTTGATGCTTGTTTGTGGCCAGCCCGGAAAAGGGAATTGACCTAGATTGCCATTCCGTCGAGTTTGATGACGTTCGATACCACATCCAGGTCAGTGAAAGCTCTGATCTTTACCCCCACCTCCTTAGGATACGGCGTGGTTCTGATGATGATGGTGGCTCGGATCTCAGTTCTCGACGAGGAATCCGCAGGTGATGGTGCTGTCCGTCTCCCTCCCCATTCCGCCGCCGGAGGCCATTTTCTTCGACGGACTTCCGTTCGGCGCCATCGACGCCATAAAGACGGCATACGGATCGGTGGTGCAGATTCTTGATCCCCCCAAAGATGGGTATAATCTGACTATGAAGCTCAACCTCTCAAAGCTCCCGTCAGTTGAAGGTTCAACGCGTTTCTTTTCCAAGGTCATTATGAGTTGCTGCATATGATTGAATATATATGTGTCGAAGCACGATCAATCAATCCTTTCACTTCTGTATAAATAATGATGATTTAAATTAGATTCCAGACTGGTCATATAGCTCTTTGAATCATGGTGTTCCCAGATGTTGTTACTATGGTTGAGGTTGCGTTGGAGCGTTTATCCACTTTTCCTTTGGAAGGCGGGTATCAGCATAGCACTATTCTCATTTTCGTTTGCACGATTATTGTCAAGGCTATTAGTCATCTGACTGATAAGGATGATATAAGAAAAGGAACTGTACTCTTATATGAATTTAAAGAGAACACTTATACTTCCATCAGAGACCGTCTTCCTATATTACTTGTTAATGCTTCCACTGAAACTTCACATACATATGCATTCTGGACAATAAAATAATGTGCTATTTCCTCATAAAAAGTTCCTCAACTGAGAAAGTGATGCAATAAGGTTGTCTACAACTTAAACTCATGATTCCTGATCAATTGCCATCATTTATATGCAGTAATATAATCCATAAGGATCAATATACTACCTTTTGTATGATTTGTTAGTTGAATATACGGAACTTTGCCAAGATTTGCTTTTGTGTCGTATATATTGCTATTTTGAGTGAATCTATGTTTAATTATGTCACTAATATTTTTCTCTCTCAAAACCAGTCCATGAGTTTTAATCTTTCAGTCATCTTCAAGTTAGTTTTCTTTGTTGGCTTGGTGCTTGTGATGTTACAGAGCAAAGGCAAGCTCTCTTAGTAAAAATTGCATCAGTAAGAGAAGTTGTTTTAGGCGCTCCGTTGAGATTTGTTCTGAAGAATCTTTCAGCAAGGACTGTTGCACCAGAAATGGATCAACTTATTGCTCTTGTGCACAGACCCAAGGAATCTTTTTTCCTAGTTCCTCAGGTAAATTACCTTCGCATGCAAAGTGATGTTGCTGAAGTACTCGTTTTAACTACACCCATGGCATTTTTTGATGTTGATTATTTACGTTTTATATTACCCCTTGAAAATAATTGGATTCTGAAGCTGAAATTGGTTATTCTGGTTTTCTCTATGATGTCATATGGTTTTTGTTATTATCGGGGTTTCAAAATTATTCAAGACAGTTTCAAGCAGATGCCACTTATACTCAGATAGTTACTTGGTGACCATGATCCATGAATGAATATGAGTAGGAGAAAAAAACAAACTTACACACCTGAAATTTTGAGTATTGGCACAGTAATTTGGAAGTAAAAGTTAGCTATCCAATAGGGAACAAAAAACAGAGAATACCATCTGCACAGATCATGTTGGTGAAATAATGGTGTGATCAGGGATTGAAACTGACTCACAAAAGATACTTCAACTCTGTTTACCACAACAAAATTAGTGTACAAAAATGGAAGGAGAGAAATGGAAAGAATCAAGGAGGAGAATACCAATCAGCTTACCAATCAAATTTGGGCTTCTTTAATATCTAGATGGTTAAACAGTTCAGAACTAAAAAAATATTCAATTTATGTCTAATTTTTCTACTTATATTTTGACATTCCAACCAATCAATCACCTTTCAGTTGGATGAGTTTTCTTACTACAAAATGACCCTGTTTAACATTGTATTCTTTTTGAGACAAGTTCACTACATATTTATGGTAAGTCAAGCAGAACATTTCCAGCACTAAATCTGGAATCTTATTGAATTTCAACTGCCGTAAACTTTACTCTAGCTTGTGTTAAAGTATTGAGCCTCTCCAACGGGTGTGATAATAAACTTTCAAATAGAAGAAATTTCACCTTTCAATATTTAGTTTGTTGAATAGTGAATAGTCATCTCTTCTTTTTGCAGCCAGATAAAGTAACTGTGGTCTATCCTATGAGATTTCAGGACTCTACTGATATTGTTTTGGCAACATCATTCTTACAGGTGAAATGGAACTTCCTTCTTTTTGAGTAATTGACTGTACTGTATGTACTTTAGCTGACCTCACCTAGTGCGATAAGACTTGGTTGTTGTTGACTGCACTGTATATACTAGGACTAATCCAGAAGAAGTCTATATTCCTAGGAACTTGTTGAAGCAAGGAGAACTGCTGGTCTTAATAATGCGCCTTCTTGTATGTGGTCTGCTACACCTCCTCTTGAGTTGAAAGCAGCACCTGCTCAAGCTCTAACAGCAAATGCTGGATTTGTTACCTTTGGTAATACTAGATCACATGTCTTGTATCTTTGTAGTAATTGATTTGTGCCCTCAATTTCAATCTCGGTTGTAGTAATTTTTCCTCGTCATGTCGAAGAGAAGAAGCTGGATAGAACTGTTTGGAGCCTGTTAACATTTCATGCTTATGTCAGTTATCATGTCAAGGTACTCATTTTGATTTCTTGCAACTCCTTTTTGTAGATGTTTTTTAGTTGTATATTGTAATTAAATAATGCACTTCTATTTTGTTTTGTAATGCTAAAGAATCGAATTATTTGAGGGTCTCTTGATTGATAAGAAAGGATGGCTAATTGCATGAGGCCTTTGCCAATGCATTGCTTATTTGTGTTCTATTGGTAAAACCAGTTGAAAAATGTTCATTTTTTCAAACTAAGACCATTAAATTTATTGAATAAATATGGGTTACTTGGTGGCAAAAGGTGGAATCCGCCACCCCAGCGGCCCCCTGAGCCCGGCCCCACAGGATTTCAGAGGGAGTAA
>JBAMIE010185585.1:0-12633 GCA_037177295.1 Kaempferia parviflora | reverse complement strand
AACCTTGACTATTGGTATTCATGCCTTATATAAACTCATTGTTCGATTTGCGACCACCCAGTATCTGGTCAACCGTAATCCACTTGGACATTTCTCTTGTCAACTACCTCATGCTAACTCCATGTTGGACTTTACGTCCCATGCCAACTCCATGTCTACTATTACTATTCATCGATCGAGTACTGATCACAATCAATCGAGGGTAATAGTTGAATCTGCAAACATTTTTTTCACTTCAATAGTAGAAACTAATCGACTGATGACAATGAACAATCAATTGATAATAATTCAGTCGAGTTGGATAGTCAGTCCAAAAAGTTTCTATTTGCTTCTTGATCAACATCAATCAATCGACTTAATGATTAGTCAAGTTGGACAGTCGATTGAGAAACATTCTGTTTCCTTCACCATCTAAGTACAAAGACAACACGATTGACAAATGATCAGATCAAGAGAAGAGAGACAAAAGGCAAGAAAGAAGATAAAGTTCATAAGTATAACTTTGAGAGAGTAAAGAATGAAAAACCCAAGATAATTTTTTCCCATTAGAGAAGAAGAGAGATCAATTTATTTCCAAATATAGAGAAAAAAAAAGGAAAGAACAAGAGTTTCTTTTCAAAATAGAGAGAATATAAACTATATCTAGATTTGCTTAATTAAAAAAAAAAAAAAACTATGATATGAACAAGAAATACTTTTGTTTCACAGCATTTGCATATGTGTTACAGGAAGAACACATTTTAGAATAATTGCCTTTTGGACTAAATATATATAAAAGAAGCTAAGTAAATGACCATCTATATAGGGTATTAATAAAAAAAACTTGAATATATAGATATTAATTTGATGCATGAACATATTTGCTCATAAATGCAAAGAATGACAACTAAAATGCTGCTGGCAATGAGGAGGATGAAAGCTAATCAAACAAGTTTGGAGGTTTATGGACAAAAGGAGTAGACTTTAAGAAGGCTGTTGATGGTCCTTGTGGAGTTGGTTGAGTAATCAAAGTTAAATACTATGCATGCATTCTCTTTTATTCGTATTTCAAGATCAAAATGAAATGAAATTAATTAGAATGATGCCTTATATAATTATGGTTTAATAGGCTGTGTGGCAATTAATTAACTGCTTAATATTCCATTTCTCTTGTGAATCGACTAAAGCCAAGCTAAGGGCTCAAGAAGTTGACGTTTCTCAATCATGGCACAGTGCACATTGTTGAGATGGTTCGTCGTAAACCATGTGGTATTCTTTGAGATGGATAATTGACCAACTGCATCATTAATTTGCTTATAATTAATTATCCAACCGTGCATAATAAATATTTTTAAATTAATCTTATTAAATTTGGCCTTTGGTTGTTTGATCAATTAATATATATGGGTCCAGGAAATGATGTATTGTACACTATTTAGACGGCTTTGCAAGAAGTTAGTTCTATAACTCGATGTTATGACCTCTAAGTCGTATAGTAACAACTTTATCATTATGTCAGGACTCCTCTTCGTAAAATTTAGCTTTCTTAATAAAATAAAATGTATTAGTTATATGATAAAATATTTGGTCAAATTGCATAATAATACACAAAATTAGTGTGTAGTTATGACCAATGGGGCTAGATCATCATTCCAATCCAACCCTAACTTAAAATAATAAAAAAATTAACCTCTTCAAGATTTTTTTTTAATTTAAGTCAAAGTTCATGTCTCTCTTAATCTTGCATTTATCTCATACATTTAGTGAGCAAGTACATAAAAGACATGAATATTTTTGTATATTGTAGAAGTAGATTTGTACATATTGATTTTTTAGATTACTATTTAGTGTTTGAGTATGCTAAAAGACATGAATATTTTATGAGAATTTAATATAGTAAGATGACTAATTTTGTTGGCGTAAATTCTCCTAATTTTATTAAACTTTTAAATGGTGTGTAAATATAATAATAAGCCTTATTTTTTTAATGATAGTTGTGATGTGGTGAAACAACCGTGACCTATATATATATTTTAAAATTAGAAAAATTATAAATAAATAGGTATGAATATTTTCCTTTTTTTCAAAGAAAAAGAAAATCAAAGTTACATTTTCTTGATTTACTCTGTAAATATTCAAAATTAATAGATAGATAAATAAAAACAAAAAAAATAGTTAGAACAATATCATAATTTTATTTATTTTTTATGATGAAGTAATGAAGTATATTTAAATTTGATTCGGCTTAATTAGTGAGGTCTAATTTAATTTGGCTTGGGTTGAGCTATGTATGGTTAAATGTAATTCGCTTGGAAGATTAAAAAAATAGTTATAAGATTTAAAATTATAAAGAAATTTATTATTATTATGTTAATTATATTTTTTTATATACAAAATGATTTTTTCCCCTAAAAATATACTACAAAACACTTATAAAATCATGTCGGCGTATACCTAGCACCACACCCCCCTCACAAACCTGGTCATGTTGGACTCCGGTCTGGGACTGGCTGGTCCAGAATGGTCTAGCCCGGCCCGGATCGCGCGGACCTTGTATCTGGCTTCCGATGAGCGGGGAAACCGGCACGTGTCGTGCGTTAGATAGGGGCAAAACGGGGAAGGCAGTGACGAGCGATCCACCGACGGCGACGGCGACGGCGATGCTCGGCTCATCGTCCCGCGCTTTTTATTTATTGCGATCGGACTTCCGCCACCAAACTCTCGTCCGGCGGCCTTAAATCTCCGCTTTATTATCACCCGTACCATCTCTCTCTTTTCTCCATTCCCAAGAATTCCCAAGAAAACCCCAAAAAGTTCGATCACAACTTTTTGAGGTTGCGAAAACAGATTAATTGAATTTAACATTAAAAAAAGGCATAAAATATTGCAGCTTGTGCACGCATGATGCAGGCAGGTCTCCGACCTCATTCTCTTCCTCTCCGTGAGTAAATAAAATATAATTGTGAATTGTCAGATTTTTTTTTTTTTTTACTTTGTTTATGTTCAAAGGAGCCCACAAATCTTGCTTGGTTTGACCTTGTTTTTTTTTTTTCGTTGGTTTGCTTGGTTTCAGATAATTGCTGACTATCCAATCCATCGATCAAAATTTGTGTGTTTTGAATTCACAACCATAAATTTTTCTACCAGAAAACCATTATAACCCTGCGCCGCTGACCAGAACTCTTGATTGCTCGCATTGATGCACTGCTGCATCGACGCTCGGGTTCGTCTAGACGACGACGGATTCAGAGTCGCGTTCATTGAGTTTTTTTCGAGCTAGCATGAGAGGTGGTGAGGTTTGAAGATTGAGCTGGATTGATCAGTGGTCATTTAGTGGTCATTTGGTTTCTATTTCAGAGGACAGAAACAGGACACATGAGAGAGGATGAGAAGAGGATGGCTAAGAGAGCTGGCAGATGAAGAGGCAGCGCCAGCGCGCCATCTCACTTTCTCTTTCCGTTCTTTAATTTAATTCTGGAACATGTACAATTGAAGAAGATGAGTACCGGATCAGGATCAAAATCAAATCTTTTTGGTGAATTTCAGGGCGAAATGCATATATGTCTGGAGTAGTGTAGTTACGTACGTAGCGGTTGATGGATGCAGGCGAAGAAATGGGAGCAAAATGTAGGGGAAGAATTTGGCGGAGTAAAATAAAATCATTGTGTAGTCTACAAGTAATAAATTACGTAGATATGGTTTGGAGAGGAGGATAATTATATATGGGTCCAAAATCCAGCAATTTTAAAGCCCCGGCCTTTTAAATCGCGTCAGTTGCTGTTAGCTTTAAATACAGAGAGAGAAAGGGAGGAATTCTCGGTAGCGTCTTAATAAGGGGAGAGGCCGAGACGGAGCGGTCGAATCCGCCTGGATTGCGGCCGATATCAGCGATGCGCACACCGCCGGTTTCCTCATTTGGCTCGCTCGACCAGATCATGAGGAGACTGATTTGAAAGGCGCCACCTTTTGGAGGCGAAGGAGGAGGAGCAGAAGGAGGAAGAGCAGAAGGAGGGTAGCGTTGCGACGCCTTGGAAATAGACGCCATCATCTCGCGCGATCGCTTAGCGGATACTCACCTGTAACCGCTTGAAGTCAGAGCAGCAGTGGCAGTGGGAGTGAGAGAGAAAGAAAAAAAAAAAAGGAAAGAGGGAAGCGGCGGTACGGGCGTTGGGAGCGGCGGCCGGCGACGGAGAGGATGGACTCCGGCGATGAGCAAGATGTTCCCGACTCACAGGGGAGGAAGAAGCGGTATCACCGGCATACCCCGCGCCAGATTCAGGATCTCGAAGCGTATGCTCTGTTTCCCTGTACCATTCTACTCGCTTTAGAGATTTTGATGCTGTTTGTGTTGCGGCACTGGCTTCGCCTTCTCATGGGCTTTGTTTGTTGCGTAGGATGTTTAAGGTGTGTCCGCACCCCGACGAGAAGCAGAGGATGCAACTGAGCCGGGATCTGGGGCTGGAGCCGCGGCAGATCAAGTTCTGGTTCCAGAATCGCCGGACGCAGATGAAGGCAACTAACCTCCTCTCTCGATCATTTTGTTTTCCATCCTCTTTGGCTTGCTGTTCACGATCCCCAAATTGAATTTTGATACGGTTTTGAGATAAAAAGGAGCGACCTTTGGCGTTGTTTGATGGCGCTCTGCTGCTTTGCAGGCCCAACAAGAGCGGACGGACAACTGCCTCCTCCGCGCCGAGAACGACAAGATCCGGTGCGAGAACATCGCCATGAGGGAGGCGCTCAAGCACGTCATCTGCCCCTCCTGCGGCGGCCCCCCGTCGAATGAGGATTCCTACTTCGACGAGCAGAAGCTCCGCATGGAGAATGCGAGGTTGAAGGAAGAGGTAGGCATCAAGCTCACTACCCTTGTTTGGAAATGAACACATATTATTGCTTCAGTAAACAATGGCTCCAAAATATGGCAATTCAATCATTGTTTGCGCCAGAAATTGCTGCTCGAGTCTATCTAGAAAGAGATTGAATCACTTAATCCGTTACTATTCTCTTGGAGTAGAACTAGTTTGCCAGTTGTTATCAACAGTCGACAAATCAAGAGGTCACTTTTCTTTTGCTACTTTGGCTTTAAACGGGCGATCCTTTAGTCACCAACACATGTTAATCTAATTTTAATGAAGATTAAATAATCATAAATATGTCATCGTCATTTAATTGTACAGTATGAACTTCATGAATTTTGTTGTTGAATGGGCACCATTGTTACCTGTGATAATTAAGGTTAACTATTTTGCCTCCCTTCCTCCTTGCTACCAATTGCAGCTCGATCATGTCTCAAGTATGGCATCAAAGTACCTTGGAAGGCCAATCACCCAGCTTCCCCCAGTTCAGCCACTATCCATATCTTCACTTGACTTATCGGTCGGGGGATATAGCAATCCAGGCTTAAGCCCCTCCCTTGATCTTGACCTTCTTTGTCGGAGTTCTTCTTCAGCCTTTCCATATGTATTTCCAACAGCAACTTCCGATCTTGAAAAACCTCTAATGGTGGAGATGGCCACCAATGCAATGGAGGAATTCATCAGGCTAGTGCAGACTGATGAACCCCTCTGGGTGAAGTCGGGCAGCGATGGAAGGGACATGCTTCAACTTGAAACTTATGAAAGGATGTTCCAGAGGCCTGGCCAACAGCTCAAGTTACTGGATACTCGAATTGAGGCATCGAGGGATTCAGCTTTGGTCATTATGAGTGCTTTGGCATTGGTTGACATGTTCATGGATGCGGTACGTTTCCATCTTGCTTGTGTAGAGGACACATGATCTTCTTAAACGACATTTTAACTCGAATTTGATTATGTTTCAGAGTAAGTGGCAAGACTTGTTTCCCACGATAGTTTCCAAGGCAAGGCCTATTGAGGTGTTGGCTTCAGGAATGGCAGGAAGTCCAAGTGGATCATTGATACTGGTAATGTTGCATTACTTGAAACACTTGTATTTGTAGCAAACCACCAAACACTGTTCCTTTATGCTACATGCTGATCAATCCAAGAGAATGCAGATGTATGCGGAGGTGCAAGTTCTTTCACCAGTGGTTCCAACTCGTGAGTTCTGCTTTCTTCGCTATTGCCAGCAAATTGACCAAGGAATGTGGGCAGTAGCTGATGTTTCGGTGGACTTTCCGCGAGATAATCATCTTGCTTCGCAGTCAAGGAGGCTTCCCTCTGGTTGCTTGATTGAGGAGGTGCCTAATGGCTATTCTAAGGTATTGGCATATTGTAAAGTGACACTAGCTGGGTTTTTCTCCGTTCTCATGGCTTAACTGAACAGCATTTGGTAATCTTGATGTAGGTCACTTGGGTTGATCATGTGGAGATGGAAGAAAAAAACCCAGTTCATGTTCTCTTCAATGACCTAATAAGTAGTGGTATGGCGTTTGGGGCGCAGCGGTGGCTTACCACTCTTCAGCGAATGTGTGAAAGATTTGCTTGTTTCTCTGTAGCTGGAGTTCCAAGTAGAGATGCCGGAGGTACATATTATTTCCATTGCAATCTTTAGCCAAATATAATGGTGACAATCCAAATAACTAAATTGGAGATGATTGAATGATTTGTTAAAATGTATGTTGTATCAGTTGCTCCGTCACCCGACGGTAAGAGGAGTATGATGAAGCTTGCTCAAAGAATGGTGAGCAACTTCTGTGCCAATGTTGGCGCATCAATTGGTCATAAATGGACGACTCTCTCGGGACCTAGTGACATAGGAGTTAGGGTTACACTTCACAAAAGCACTGATGTTGGCCAGCCTAACGGTGTCGTCCTCAGTGCTGCAACTTCTATTTGGCTTCCTATATCACCTGAAAGTGTCTTCAGTTTCTTCAAGAACGAACGGACTCGAACACAGGTTCAAATGCTCAACTTCCCTTGTTGTTTCCGAATATTAAGTAACTTTTTGTTGTATTTTTCTTCTTCTTCTTTTCAGTGGGATGTTCTCTCAAATGGCAACACTGTACAAGAGGTGGCACATATCACAAATGGATCTCATCCAGGGAACTGCATTTCCCTTCTTCGTGTATGTCTCCTTTCTCAATCGATCCCGTTAATTTCCTCTCCTTAATTGTGTTTGTATGATATGAAAGCAAAGGGCATTTCATTAGATAGATTGCAAACGAATTTGTGTTTTCAAAATTTTGCTAGATAGGTAGGTACTTGCCTAGTTCTGATTACCTTCACCTGCACATGAATGCCAACTACTCAAGTTATGAAGGCTAGATTGTAATGAAAACAAAGCATCCAGTGTCAGAAAGTTTTAATTGCCTCTTTTATGATGGTGAATAAATAGGGTCTCAACTCAGGGCAGAACACCATGTTGATACTCCAAGAGTGCTTCACTGATGCATCAGGCTCGGCGGTGGTTTACTCTCCGATCGATCTACCAGCGATCAACATTGTCATGAGCGGGGAGGATCCCTCCTACATACCCATCCTGCCTTCGGGCTTCACCATTCTGCCAGACGGACGATCAACAGGGGGACAGGGGGCATCATCTAGCTCGAATCCTATGGGTGGGTCATCCGGCTCGCTGGTCACTGTGGCTTTCCAAATTCTTATGAGCAGCTTGCCATCCGCGAAACTTAACCTGGAGTCAGTAATGACAGTCAATAACTTGATAAGCACCACCGTCCAGCAAATAAAGTCTGCCTTGAACTGTCCTTAACTCTGAAGAGAGAATTGACGGGCTTGTTTTGTTCTTCCACTTCTCTCCTTTAACTTGCAGGTATTTGAAGCTGGCATTGAAGAAGGGGATTAACGTGGGGTATCTTTGTTGGTTGGTTGGACTTGAATGCCTTCAAATCCTGGCCTTGAATTGCAACTTTAAGATGCTGGTGCCACTCTCAGTACATCCCAATTTTTTTTCCCTCTCTTTTTCTCACAGGAATCAGTCAGTCAGGCTTTAAATTTACAAGTTGTTAATGAAGGAGTCAAGAACGCACCATACCTGTTTCTCCTCTTTCAGCTCTCACTTTTTCAACGTTTTTAGATTTTTTCCCCTTTTTTAGGATTAATTTGCTCACTCTTCTTTTGCTCTCCTCACTCCGGGGTCCCAATTTTTTTTTTCTTCTCTTGTTCTTCATGCAGCAAGTGGTTATGGTTCGGGTATTGACTTCTGTCCTTGAGCATTTATTAATGAGCATTTACTTGCAAGATAGTGTGGATGGTCTATGGATTCATTATGAATTTATGATGACTTTGGGAACAGTAATAAGCATCTAAATTGAACTTGAAATGTGGTACAGTGGTCCCTCAGATCACTGTGGCTTGGCGTGGCTTGGATGTTGTATGATCTGCTAGAGGGCCATGCCTTCTAGCTTTGCATTAGCTGTTGGTTTAAGGTCTCAACCTTTGTTACATCCAAGAGTGAAAGGTAACGTGCTTGCTTTATTGATGTGTACTCTTCATTCCTCTGTTCCAAAGAAGGCAGTAAGCCAACAAATAACACTCATGTAATAAGTAATTTGATCTTTATCTATTCAAAAACCAACAACTGAACCTTTGACCAATAATGCATCCGAGGAGCAGTCGACAACCTTCTCGTCTCCTCTTCTTAAAGGAGCAATTGTAACGGCCTGAGTAGGTGTGCGGTGCCAGCAGCCCTGGAGTTGCATCACCAGCGGAAGTGATGGGGAAGACAACCTACTTGTCTCCTTAAAGCAGCAATTGTAATGGCCCGAGTGGGAGCTCGGTGTCAGTAGTTCTGGACTTGCACCATTAGGGGACCCAGTTACGAAGCCATTGCCATTTCCAATTTTTCTAGTGCCCCGTTTTGGTGTAGGTTTGGATCCATAAATTGTACCCCTTTTCAGATAGAAGCAGATTTTGCAACTCCCTGCAATAGTGAATAGAATAACTGGCAAGCACCAAGCAGAACTAATTTACCCTGTATTTTAGTCCTTCCTCTGCCTTATGTCGTCTTGTAGAATGGGACACCAACCTCACCTATGACCTATACAAAATGAAACAGTGATCAAACGATGGAAACCCATTCCTGAATTCAAATAGTTGTGGAGGTTGATCCTACCCCACCATATAGGAGGACCATAATTTTCTTATCCTCCCAAGCAAATTCTTTGTTCATTAGATTGTTGACAATAGGCCATGAGAGTTAATTGGTGCATGGTTAGGAAAGTTACGTTGGGGCCAACATGCATGCACCTGGAATTTTGCTGACAGTCACCCTTGCATTTTCTGCCCGTTTTATATTTAAATGAGTACCGCTTCCAGCGGTATACTTGCTAGTGCCCTGCAAACAACAGAGTGCTAGTTGCAGATACAAGATTCGAATATTTATAGTAGCATCTCCAGTATGGATTAGCGGACTAATAAGCTTGAGCAACAGAGGATGATGAAGATTGAATGAGACTTTTATCTATGGTTAGTTTATAATGTATCACAAATATTGATGTTGTGAATATATGCATGGGAAGAGATTCTCTCTTACATGTGGGCTCGCATGGGTGCAAATCCAAAGACTTGGCTTTTGCACTGAACTAAGTCGACTAGTATGTGAGCATGACCTACGCGAGTTGAATGCTAGATTGATCGGGAAAAGATTTATCCAAGTGAATCAACCAATATCTTGTCACATTTTTCTTTTGCAAACTATTTAAGTGAGTAACGGATGAGTTAATTGGGAATCCATAATCACCGAGTGAAACGACCGACTATTAGTGGTCGGCAGCTGATGTTTCTAGCTCAGTGCGTAATGACGATAAATGACCTTTATTCGGTCATTAGGTATGAAGTTTTTACATAAGGAGGCCCTCCATGACCTTCAGTAATGAGAAACAGAAGCAAGAGAAAGCAATCTCCGTCCATTTTGTTCCCCCAGTGTTCCCTCTATCATGCATTTCCGCTCGGTAGAATAATCATGATAGTGTTCAGGTATTAACTCAGTTAGTCGCGACCACCAGTGCTTGATGGTGATCACAATTTGTCTTTGTATCCTAGAAAATAGATGCCCTTTGTAACCTCAAATCACATCCGAAGAGGGATAATTTTGTTTAAGGAAACTACGTTGAATGTAGGTCTCAACATCTCCATTTTCGAGCACTTGAAAACTTACTTAGACTTGGGATTACTTTCCGAGTACTCTGCATCACTTTCCTGACGGGGTACAATGACCCATTCGGGCTTGGCTGACATTCGGTAGTCCGACTCGACTTGCCCTCAGAGCACTTGACCGACTACTTGGCACTCAACGCTCGGCTGACTCGGCAATTCGACACTTGTCGAGTCGACACTCTGCTGAATCGGCGACTCAGCACTTCATGACTCAATATTCGGCTGACTCAGCACTCAGATGACTTGGTAACTCGGCCACTCAGTCATACAAGGCTGGTCAGTCTTTCAGACAGCTCAATCATCCCAGGCTGTTCATCCTTCCCTACCTGACAATTTGAAATTATCAACTCATGTTTTTTCAACCGACAAGTTGAAGTTGAATCAATTAGCAATTTCTCTTATATCTCTGGCAACAACATTGTCCAACACATACCTTGTCATATTCTTCAAGCCAACCTCTTCTTCGCATGCAATAGCTATTTATTCACTCTGTCGATGATTTCTTTTCTGATCGCATATTTTTGTTTGACTTTTAGAATTTGCTTTCCCAATGTTAGCCAGGAGTTCAGAAGGATCAACGAGACCTAATGGACTAGGAGTTAGTCCAGGATATGCCAGTAATTATGATGATTTAACCAAAAAAAGTAATAGAGGTTTTCATACAAGAGATAGCAATGCGCAGGCCTTCTCTGGTGCTGTGCTCTTCTCAGGTTCAAAGTGTGTTCTTCTGCATGTCTCTTGCATTTCTGACCTCTTCTTTGAAACAAGTTCTTTCATCCTACCAGCCATGTTTTTTAAGTTTCTCAATCTCAGTTTCTATCTATCAATGGAAAAATTATAATGAGTTTAATAGCACAGATAACAGTAATGAAAATATTAATACAAGTGTCTTAACTGATTGATTGTTTCATCTGAGAGAACACCAGAATGCCAAACTTAAGGCCAACTTGAGCTAGGCCATCCAAAGTTGCATCACTAATATTAGTGGGCTTCTCTAATCAGACTTGGGTTCACTTCTTCAACTATCATCCAGAAGTCCATTTCAAGCACACCACACAAACAATGCACATCGTTTAAGCTCAAGCCTAACAGAATGGAAGCATCAGATGCTTAGTGGACATCATGTTGAACAAACTGGAGCACGAAAAGAAAGTATATCGCATATATCATAAAGAATAATATTATATATTTTACACAAAAGGATAGATATGTGCATACTACTGATTGTCATAGCAAATTCAAAATCTGTCAAGAACTAAGAACTATTTTCACACTGATTGTTAGAGATATTGTCAGAGATATAGAGAATTTATTGAATTTAAATTAAATAAAATTCAATTTAAATTTATCGAATGGTGTTGAGATGACTTGAGCTGCCTGAAATGACTAGCTACCTGGTATGGCCGAGCTGAGTTGAGCTGAGCTAAGCAAGTTCGACCTTGTCGAGTGCCGAGCCGAGCTGTCAAGTGCTCGAACTGCCAAGTCTGCTAAGCTTTCGAGCTTCCGAACTACTGAACTACTGAGTTGAAGGCCGAGACTGAGTGGGAAAGAGAAACGCAGAGGCTTATGTTGACACAATTTCGTTAAAACAGATTCTTTCCCTCCAGCTATGCTTCAAGATAACATTGGACGTCTATTTTCCATAATACAATGGGAACACCATGCAGACACCAAACATAAATTGTTCGTGGCGAACCGAGTGAGTAGTTGAATGCTATCACCAAATGAGCCATCGAGCAGAGTACACAACAGAGAGAAAGATGAGAGGAATTAAGGTGGAAGGATTTCATATGCACCTGCTCTTTTTTGTGTGTCTTCTTCTTTATCTGATCACAACCTCTTTATATAGGAGCTTATACCCTTAGCAACATTAAATGGCCAAATAAAGATCATTTATTACTTTTACTTGTCCAGTTGAGAAATATCAACCGCTGACCATCAATGGTCGACTATACCATTTCTCTATTAATCATCGGTCGTTTCAGGTCCGTGCATCAATGAATCCGTTACATAGCAAAAGGATGGTTCAAATAGTAAAATGTTGGTTGATTTACTTGAACAGATTCTGTCCCAGCCAGTCTGATATTTGATGCGCGCCAGTCGCACTAGTACACGAATCACCTGGGTTCAATGCAATTCGAGATCTAGATTTACACCTTTATGAGCCCACACATAAGAAAGTGTTAGATCATTTCGGGCCAATAGACGCAGAAGTCGATAACTTGTAAATTAGAATTAAACAATCTCGAGCTAAACTAGCAGGGATTCAGTAATTAGTTTAATACAAATACTATAAAAATCATAAATAAAACAGAGAAGAGGCTCAAGAATTTACTTGGTTACAACTCAGGAGGTTGTTAATCCAAGACAGAAAAAAGCGCAATAAAAATCTCCTTGAGTTGGGCGGAGAAGCCTCTTACAGACTCTAAAAGCTCAAAACAAGACTAGGAATTTAACATAGAAAGTATGGAGTAGTTGTTGTTTAATTCCTAGGTTCAGAGGTCTTTAAATAGCCTCTTGAAACTCTATCCCGAAGGCTGAGGGCGCCTTCAGGTTAGTCCAGGGCGCCTTCAGGTTGATA
>JBAMIE010185566.1:0-12635 GCA_037177295.1 Kaempferia parviflora | reverse complement strand
TCCTAGAATCTGATGGTGCATTTGTTAAGGTGGTTGCATTTTGTCATTTAGTGCAAAGATATGAGTTTCCAGTTAAAATATAGACCGTATGCTTTGCTATTTTTCACATTCAGCATTTATTTAAGGATACTAGTTGTCTGCATTTCTCATACTATTAGAATATCCAGTCGTGTGTGATTCATGGTGTCGGTTGAGTACTATTTTGGTAAACTGTTGCTTGCTGTGGACCTGGGTTTTGCCTTGTGACCCCATATATACTATTCTCGAAATTATACTGTATTTGTGGTAACTGATGGACTGGATGTTGGGAGTTCAACATAGGTTGGACCCTTATATTTGGACTAGGATATTAAATTATTTCAATGTTTTCCCCCCGATAGTTTCAAAAACATAGGCCCCTCACAGCCCGTTCCTAGGGTAAGTCACAGGTGGCTACTAGTATTGCATGTGGAGGGCAGGAACCTAGCTACTAGTTAGGAATTAACCCCAAGACCTCATAGTAGTAATACCCTGTGCACTAGCCAACTGTCCGTCCAGGGGACTCCAATAGTTTCATACACGAGTATATTGTAAGTGTCAGGACTAAGAGAATGTGACTTATACTCGATGCCTTAATTGATTGAGGTGGAGGTGATCCATAAAGTATCTACCCACATTAATTAATCTCGTTGTAGCTATGCAATTTGGCACTGTCAGACTAAATTAAATTTATTTGTATGATCAACTGAATTGATGCTTGGTTCTTGTTCTTGTCGAGAACCGTCAAATTCACTTTCCTTATAAAGAAAGAATGATTTTAACTGAGAGCTGGGTGACTCTAGCAGCATATTTCACTCCACAGGGCGCAACAGAGCTGTTAAAGGATGCGATTGAGTTAGTGTCTGATGCAGAAAGGGCTCTACAAAATTTGTTGTCATATCCACTGCACTCGACTTTAGTCAGGTAATGTGTTATCTTCCAGTATTGTTTATTTCTTTAGATCAGTAGAAGCATGCACCAGCCTTATATAGTTAGCTAGCAGTAGTATCCCTCCCGTACCTTCCTCGACTCATATATAAGTTGGTCACGTGGATTTCCATCCTCATTAATGTATCTTGTCCTCGCTGTTTCAGTTTTAGGGTTTATTTTTCTGAATATCGTATTCTCAAAGCATGAATTATGGAATTTACAGTGATGAATGCAAACCTGTTGTTCAAGATAAGCTCTCGGAGGTAGCTGCTAGCTTGATATCTGCTTATGAAAGTGGAGAGCTCCGTCAAGCGCTGGAGGAAGGCCATTCTGGTTGGCAGAAATGGGTGAAAAGCTTTGGCAAGTCTTCGAAACGCAAGGTCAGTTCCAACTTAGATGGATTTTGCTATTAAGTTTCTAACTACTGCTCTTCTGCCCCATGTTTTTCCTGGTCAATCATGCAAATGGCTTTTTGAAAAATAATCAGTCTTATTTCATTTTCATGTCGATTATATTTCTATTCACCAACATCAATGTTAAGAACTACGCCAGAATTCAGTGCATGATCCTAAATAGTGGATTTTATAACTTGTTCTTAATGCCATTGCTGTCTGGTGGCTAGCATTGTCATGTAATATGGTCTGATCATTTTTGTGCATTTATTTGATCCTTCCGCGGGATTTTCCAACAGGGGAAATCTCTCTTTATGCCTATTCGGGTATTGCTCACCGGAAAACTACACGGCCCCGACATGGGAGGAAGCATAATTCTGATACATAAAGCAGGTACCTGTGGTGCAATCAGTCCACAAGCTGATTTCATAACCCTAGACGAGAGGTTTAAGATGCTGAAGGAGGTGGATTGGGAGTCACTGCCACAGGTGGAGGAGCCACTACAGACTCCTGCTGGAGTACCTTCCTAAGCAAATATGTAAAATTAGCGATAAGAGTTTTGAATTATCGAATGCGATATTTTATTTTAAGATCAAATGGTTTCTCCATTCCAAGAATTTCCTGTAAAATTTATTATTCTCGAAATAAATGTGAATTTCCTGAAAGTGCTTTTGAATTATCTCAAATTTTACCACTTTTCATTGTGGCCCTTCTAGTTCACCTAAATTAGATTGGCTCCCTCTCTTCATCCTGGAGAATTTGGCAATTTTTAAAGATATCTCAATTTGTGTTCCTGTGTTTCAATTTGTCTCTCGAAGTCTCATTACAGGGTTAAGGAAGGTCTTGATTAGGATTGCTGAAATTTGTTTTTTTATTTTAAAAAAAAAAATGAAAATTGAAAAACCTGAAATTTTTAGGGATGAAAAAGAATATAGTGATCATCTGGTTTTATTAGTCCGTTAATATTGCGGAATGACAAGGAAGCCCAACTATAAAGGAGCCCAAATAACGGTTTTATTAGTCCCAAGACTGCGTATAAACGACGGAGCTCCGGACCCGGTTCGGGTCATGTTGACAACGGGGACTATTTATGAACCGGTGCAGACCGCTGGTGCGACTGGATCAATGCTCTTCTGGAACCCTCGACGCTGCGAAACCCTTTGCGCCTGCTCCCGTGACGGATCCGCCGCCCCCGTTCTGCTCTTCCTCGCCTGCCTGCCTGCCTTGCTTCCTTCTTCCGTCTGGTACGTCGTCGCTTCCTTCGAATCCTTAATTTCGCTCTAATTTCTGGGCCTGTGCGTCTTGATCGTTTAAACGCTTGATGGCTTTGGTATGGCTAGGGTTTCGATGTCTGTTGCCGTCGAAAGGTATCAATCGTGATCGTTGTCCTAGGGCGGAAAAACATGTCTTCTTAGTTGGCCTTCGTCGAATTTTAGACTTTTGTGGATGCAAATGTTTACGCTAGAGTTGTTAACTCTTTTAAATGTCTGTTTCAGCTGTGTAGGGCCTTTGTTTTGGCATTTAGGACATATACCATAAGAGATAATAATCAGTTCTTCTATTAGATGATGATAGTAACTGAGGTATGTAAATGTAACGGAAATTTTAATCTTCTCGGATATTGATTAACTTTTGTCTTATTGATTCCTTTTTTCTTTCTAATTCAGGCAGTGCTAATAAGGAAGAGTCTTGATCTTGTTGTGGCAGGTATTCTTGAAGTTGTAGAGACTGTTCTGGAGCTTGGTTTTGATGGCGGAACACTTGGCTTCAATCTTTGGCACAGAAAAGGATAGGGTGAACTGCCCGTTTTATTTCAAAATTGGAGCTTGCAGGCATGGGGATAGGTGCTCACGGCTCCACAACCGCCCCACTATATCACCAACCTTACTGCTCTCCAATATGTATCATCGACCTGACATGATTACTCCAGGGGTTGATGCTCAGGGCCAGCCAATTGATCCTCAAAAGATCCAAGAGCACTTTGAGGACTTCTATGAGGACATTTTTGAGGAGCTTTACAAGTTTGGTGAGGTTGAGAGTCTTAATGTATGTGACAACCTTGCTGACCATATGATTGGAAATGTCTATGTTCAATATAGGGAAGAGGATCAAGCAGCTGCTGCTATGAGGGCGTTACAGGGACGATTCTACTCAGGACGCCCTATAATCGTGGATTTCTCCCCTGTCACAGACTTTAGGGAAGCCACTTGTCGACAGTTTGAAGAAAATAGTTGCAACCGTGGTGGATATTGCAATTTTATGCATGTTAAGCAAATTGGTAGGGAACTGCGGAGGAAATTATTTAGTCGGTATCGAAGAACAGGCATGCGAAGAAGTAGAAGCCGCAGTCATAGTCCAAGCCCATATCATAAGAAGAATTCACGTGACTTTGATCGTGGTGATTTTCGCGATCGAGGAGATTATCGTGATGGCGGGCAGAGGAGGGGTGACAGACATGGAAGCTATGAAAGAGATGGAGGAAGGCGGAGACATGGAAGTCCAAGACGCATAAAGAGTCCCGTAAGGGAAGGAAGCGAGGAACGAAGAGCTAAGATTGAGCGATGGAACCGGGAAAGGGAGGAGAAACAAGGGTGAGACAATGTGGACTTTGCATATTGCTACTCGAATTCTTAAATGATGGCTGGTTGAGGTTTTTGTTGGGGTTTTTTCTTCTTATAGGTTAGAATGTTATCCAGCCACTTAATTGAACTTCTTGAACATCAACAATATCATCTTATGTGTTTTTGTGATGCTATCGAACCTTGTAGCCTGTTACATCTTATTCATATTTTCATGGCCACCATCTGTGCTGTATTGCTTGGAATTCATTTGTCTTGTTTGAACCATTTAAACCCACTAGCTTCACTCAATATTCATCCTTGTTCCTTGATAGATGTTAATTCGTAATCCATATATTTTATCAATATCCATTTTACATTTAAGTGATGATTCTTGAATTATAGATTAACTGAAATGGAATGGTAAAAATTTTAAATTGTCTATATTAATGCGAATATGAAAATCAACATTCGAAGAGAACCAATCCTTATTTCATTTCAACTTATCAAAAGTTCCTTGTTATTGATTATAATTTAGTTTCAATTGAGTAAACACTACAAACAAGATGTCTAATTATCCTATCATTTAAACATGTCCAATATATAAGGATTTCTCTTGCATTCTGTCAAAATTTTGAAGGAAAAAAAAAATAACATGAATATTACTGATACACTAGAACATAAAGATCAACTACCAAAATATGAAGTTGACAACTTCTCAGTTCATCAAACCATTTGTTGGAAAATGAATGGAAATAAAAGATGTGTATGGAAATAGTTTCGTATGAAAGAGAGTTTAGTCCGATATTAAGGAATTAGGGATTTGAAGGTGGGTTTATACTGAATCACAGCCATTAAAATTGTGAAGGGACTTTTTCTTATGGGGGAATGTAAGATTTGGATTGTATGGAACCTAGGTAATTTGTATGATCTACACACGTTCAATGTTGAATAGGACAGACGCAAAACATACATATTTTCAGGAGTGTTCGAGTACCTAGGTTCCATACAAATTGTGCAAACACGTTCAGTGTAATTCGTCAACATGCAAATTGTAGAAATACGTTGAGCAGAATCTCGGTTTGCCTCCAACATTATTTTCAGAAGTGTTCGAGTGCCCACTCGGCTTGCTCGCTATAAACAACCCATGCTTAATATCCGGAGAAATAGACACTCAACGTAACCTTGAAGTACGGCCAAGTTCTCTCCTTTCCGATTTAGCATCCCACTTGACAACTCGGCCAGCCCGAACTCAACTAGCTCAGGCACTGGGCAGCATAGCCATCCAGTCTTCCCATTTAGCAATTTAAATTCTATAAATTTTATTATCTCCGACAATATCTCCAATACCTCAATCAACATCTTGTGTTAAAATTGGTTCATAGCAACGACTGTATTAAATATTTTTTATAATTGCCAATTTTTCCCCTCATTTTTTCTCAAAAGGACAGCGAGTCCCGTAAAAGATTTGAATTGTTAGGTTGACTGGATCTAGGGTGGGTGGGTAGGCTGTGAGATAGCTCGGCACTTATATTGACAAAGGGAGGTGTACCGTGTTGAATGAATAAGAGCAACTAGAGGCATGATCGATAAGATCCCTGTTGATGATCGCGACAACCATGGTGTCCCAATCGACATGTGATTTAAGACTTTAAGTTAGAAGACTGCCTACCTGCCCATGCATTGACATTTCGACAAGTCTTGAAAGTTCACTTTGGGAGAGGGACAAATTGTAAGGGTAGGTGCCACACTATCAACCTACGCCACACTATCAAATGAGAGTTAGTTTGTTATGGATTATTTTCATAAACAAAATTTTTGAATGGTTAGTGAATGAGGTTTGTGAACTGCGATTTAATAATAATGATCATATTAATATACGAGTTTCTTTTTAAAAAAAAAAAATTGGTCAATTTTCGTCTCCCTTTCAAATGATACAGTTGCGTACATGGCGATGGCCACGTGGAATGTGCCGACTGGGCATCTTCACGTGCCGCTTCGTCCCACATGGAGTGGGCCAGCCAACCCATTGGCCTCCCAGGTGCCCCCGCGTGGCCTCGATCGTCTCCTCCAATCTTCCCCGCCCACGTCAGCCTCCACGCCGGCACCGCTCTAGATTTGGAGCTTCTTTTTCTTCGCTTATCCACCCGCTGCATCAATGCCCTTCTCGAGGCTGCAGATCATGGCGGAGGGCATGATCTCTGCGACTGTGTTGCTGTTTTTGTCGTCGGATTGAGGCGGGAGTACTGGTGAAGCAGAGTGCGACGGTGAGAAGAGAGGGAGAACAGCTGGCGAACAAGTGGTGGGAGAGAGTTGATGCGCCGGCCATGGCCGGAGCTGAATCCGGCCGAGGAAATGCCGGCGGCGGGATCGAGTCGTCGCGCTACCTCCATTACCTTCTCGGCGGCCAAACGCTGTCTCCTTCCGCGGACGTGCAGCCGCCCGAGGATTCGAAGCCGTCGCAGGAGCAATGTCCCTCCGACCAAGTTCCCGCCGGAGGCGACCGTCCGGCCTCGAATTCGGCCTTACGCCGCCCACGCGGCCGCCCCCCTGGCTCCAAGAACAAGCCCAAGGCCCCGGTGGTGGTCGCGCAGGACACGCCCAACTCGCTCCGCTCCCACGTCATCGAGGTCGCCGCCGGCGCCGACGTGGTCGGGAGCGTCACCGAGTACGCGCGCCGGAGGGGGCGCGGGGTGAGCGTGCTCAGTGGCAACGGAGCTGTCTCCGACGTCGCACTGCGCCAGCCTCAGGCGACGTCCGCGACCGTGCTCAGGGGGCGGTTCGAGATCCTGTCGCTGACGGGGACGGTGCTGCCTCCCCCGGCGCCGCCGGGCGCGGGAGGACTGAGCGTGTTCCTGGCGGGAGGCCAGGGCCAGGTGGTGGGCGGCTGCGTGGCGGGGCCCCTGGTGGCCGCTGGCCCGGTGGTGCTCACGGCGGCCACCTTCTCGAATGCGGTGTACGAGCGGCTCCCGGTGGAAACCAACGAGGATACCTCCGCCGGAGACCGTGGCCATGGAGGCAGCAGCGGCCCCACTAACCCTGCTGCAAGCAGCCCTTTCGGAAGGGTGAAGCTGCCGCTGCCGCCGCCGCCGCCTTTCTGATCGCCGGTCATGGAATCAGGAACATCGATCATCTCCAATTTCATCAAAATTGTTGTGGAAATCATCCCATTTAATTTCTACATGTTTTTCTGGCCTTTGCACTTTGTTTCAGTCTTTCAAGTCAATTTCATTTTCATATTTCAAACCTTTTAGTGTAGTGTATCAATTGATTAGGCTCTTGAGCTTATTGACAGGCTCCTAATCGATTGCACGAGGACTCTGAGTCTGAGACGTTGTTGAAGTATTTAAATAACGGATTTAATTTGATTAAATTTCCTGGACTCTTTCTTTTAATTAAACATATTATTTTTGATACAATTAGAAAACATGGACCGGGCCGAAGAATGGTTCCGGCTAGTTCGGGCCCAAGAGGAAGAGGATATGAATATGATATTTGACACTGGGATTTCCGATACGTGACTAGCTCACTGTTGGAGATCACTATGTTACTCGAGGCTCTGTACTCAAAGTGTTTAAGAGCTCGGATCATTTGGTGATTGACACTCAGATTCGAGCCTAAGGGAGTTAAAGAGGGTGAAGGCTTAATTTCACCAAAATCGCAAGTGTTATCATCTTTTATGATGCGGTAAATTCAGGTGGGGTCCAGTACGGACGTAGTCAACGGAACAGCCAGCGTGGGCACAGAGGTGAACCGGGGGCACGCTCGGCTCGCTGGGGCCACTCTGCTAGTGCCACCCGGGCAATGGGAGACAGCCTATGGGCCCAGGGACACGACAAGTTTGATACCGCTAAAGCATCCCGTCCAGTCGGCCAGCATACCAGTCCTCCCTAAGAAGGCGACGGAAGAAATCAGAGTAAGACAGCTCACCCGACCAGGCCAGCACCCCCGTTCTATCGGCCAACATACCAGTCCTCCCTTAGGAGGCGACAAGCGACCCGGAGCTTCGTTCGGGCGGACGGCTCAGTGAGGGACGACACTCCACCTACTCTTTTGGCGCGTAGTAAGCCAGCTGTTAAAGTGTCAGAGGCGCAGGCGACACGCTGTACGGAGGGTACAAGCGAAACTCCCATCCTTGACACCCGTACAGGAACTGCACGCCTTCACTAACAACCATACAGCGATGGCCCGCCCAGTTAAGATAAGTTGTCAGTGTTAGAGGCGGTTTGCCATTGGCGTGTAGTATATCGATATGCGTGCACAGGGATAAATTAAACCTCCGTTATAAATAAGGGTCTTTGGTTTTCGACGGAGGTACGCGCGAACTACCGTCATTACTATTCATCTATAGCTTTCACTCTCTTCGAAGCCGCCCCTGATTTGAGTGTCGAAGTATCAGAGCCGGGGACCTCTTCTCTGACCTGATCTCTAACATTTGTTGGAGTTTGTACGAATATACGCAGGTGCTAAGAAGATACAGCGCCACGTGTCAGGTCGACCAACACTTGATCTATCAGTAATCCACCTCCATACTGTACTATCGAGCATTATCCATCCAAATTCAGATACGATCATTTTACACCACATGAAAGAGTCATAGTCTGAGGAGATCGGCATTCGGCGCCCTCTAACGGTGTGTTATTCTTGGATAAAAACTTATTCGTTGAACCTAGAGGCCGACTCGACAATAAACATCGGAATTTTACCATAACAATTTACAATCTTTGATTTGGCTACAAAATTATCCTGCTTCCCGAAAAATTCAATCTTTGATTAATGTATATCTGGTTAATAATCTTTTAATAATTTTTTTAAAATTAAACTGAAACTAAATAGAAAATTTAAATTATTCGAGGCCGGAGTTGGGTCAACAGTCAACACATTGAATTGCTGACAGAGATCTGTTATTCGATGCCAAGTTTCTAATACTCAAAATTCTAGTTGAATTCCGAAGCACGTTTAATAAAATAAATTTATGTAGGCCTTTAAGAAGTAAGGACCTTTTTAGAAACTTTATCCCATTTATTTATTTTTCATGTCCCTCACTAAATTTTATTAATTTTGTTCAAAATATCTTTTGAAATTTAAAAAACATGAAAAGACTTTTTCACTCTTAATGCAGTAGAGGGTACTTTTAAAAATGAGTATAGTAGAAGGGAGTAGAATGTAAATTTATTTATATTATATTATTAAATCGGCTTTGACTTGGCTGAGCTGTAGTTTCCTGGTAGCTTTCGTGTCCGCCAATATTTTTATAATAAAAGAGAGTCGAAGGAACCGCCGGTGGGGACCATCTCGTGTACTATATAAAAATGGCCGCGCGTCGTCGCCTACCAAACTCACCTTTTACTCTTTCTCGTTATTCCTTTCCCAAAAATATGAACCGCCGCCCTCTTCCGCCTCTCCTCCGCCTCCCCGCCGACTCCTTCTTTCTCCTCTTCCTCCTCCACTCCCTCTCTGTCCGGTCTCAGATTGTTACTGGCGTTGATGGCATCTACTCCGCCGCTTTCCCCTACTTCGACAACGACGACGACGGTACCCATCTCCGGCTATTCGATGCCGACATCAACGGAAGGGCCATCCGTCTCACCCCTGACTCCATGAACAATCCCCAAGATTTTATGGTCAACAAATCCGGTCGAGCCTTCCTCAACAAGCCCTTCACACTATGGCAGCTGAACTCCTCTTCCACCTCCAACGCCACCGCCAAGCGCATCGCCTCCTTCAACACCACCTTCAAAATAAATGTCTTGCACGGGAACAACACCACTCCTGGCGAGGGCTTAGCCTTCCTTCTCTCCTCCTACCTCGCCCGGGCGCCACCAGGGAGCTACGGTGCCTTCCTCGGCCTCACCAATGACACCCTCAACGGGAACCTTAGCAACCACTTCGTCGCCATCGAGTTCGACACCGTCAGGCAGGCCTATTTGGGCGACCCCGACGACAACCACGTGGGCCTCGACATCAACGGTGTTAACTCCACGAAGACGGCCCCTCTGAATTTTCCGATCGCGTCCACGACCGCTACCAATCACACCGTCTGGATCGATTACGATGGTGCGGCGCGCTATTTGAGGGTGTACATGGTGGTCGGCGACGATCCGAAGCCGGCCTCCACGGAGCTGGAAACGGCGCTCGATCTGAGCGATTATTTGGAAAAGACGTTCTACTTCGGGTTTGCCGCCTCTACGGGGATAACCTACCAGGTCAATCGCTTGCTGGCATGGAATCTGACCGTGGTGACCTTCCCCGAGGGCGAAAAACGCATGCCGGCGTGGAAGATTGGCGCGATCGCAGGTGGGGTGTTTGTGTTCTTGGTGGTGGCGCTCGGGGCCGGTCTGTGGGCATGGCTGCAGGTCAGGAGGAAGATGGAGAGGGATGCATCCGCCAATAGCAGCAGCGCGCTGGTACTAGAGACGCTGAAGAGCCTACCGGGTACGCCGAGGGAGTTCGAGTTCAAGGACCTCTACAAAGCCACCAACAGTTTCGACGAGAAGTTGAAGCTGGGAAAAGGGGGCTTCGGCGAGGTGTACCGGGGAGTGCTGCCTGAGGAGAACAAGCAGGTGGCCGTGAAGCGATTCTCCCGAGGCGCCACCAGCGCTCCCCACGACTTCCTCAAGGAACTCATCATCATCAACCGCCTTCGCCACAGGCATCTCGCCCCCCTCGTCGGTCAGTACATCTCGCCTTCCTCTTTCTACATTTTGTTAACCATGAGACGAAGAATTGACCGATTTACTCTGTTTTTGAAATGGAATGCATCATCATCCACCTCTATTTCTCGAGTTTTCACTACATTAATTTCTAACACGATTCGATTGCGAATTATCTCGAGTTTTTGTTAACCTTGTCCCTGTTTTGATTAAAAGACTTCTGATTTTGTTAACTCTTTCGTCAATTCCATGGCGATTTATATCACGTTGTCCTTGTGTTTTTGAGAAACTGAGAAAGGATCAAGACGCCAAATTTGACATTCTTCTTCCTTGCGTATTAACCAATTCCTTCTCCATGAGTTGTTGGTATTGTCTTTAGTTGACTTTTGAGCAAGATGTGATGGTTTCTGGTGTTGAACGGTAAAAGAAAAGATGCCTTCGCATGCAAGATACATCAACTCTTCCCTAATTTTGATAACGATGATCATTTAATCATTTTAGTGGTACCGGAAAGTTGCTGAAATGATGATCTTGCAATAAAAAACAAATTTGATAATCAGGCTGAGAGCCTGGGGATGATCTTGCAAAAAAGATCCTTAGATTTGGTGCTGATAGAAGTTAGCGTTTGATTGATCGCAGGATGGTGCCACACAAACAATGTGCTGCTGCTGGTGTACGAGTACATGCCGAACGGCAGCCTGGACCACCACCTGTTCGAGGGCCCCAGCGGCAAGCCGACGACGATTCTGAGCTGGGAGCGTCGATACAACGTGATCGCCGGCGTCGCCTCCGCCCTCCACTACTTGCACAACGAGTACGAGCAGACGGTGGTGCACCGCGACCTCAAGGCCTCCAACATCATGCTCGACGCTAACTTCAACGCCCGCCTCGGGGACTTCGGCCTCGCCCGCGCGCTCGAAACCGACAAGACCTCCTACGCCGAGCAGGAGATGCCCGGCGTCCCCGGCACCATGGGCTACATCGCGCCGGAGTGCTTCCACACCGGCAAGGCCACCCGGGAGTCGGACGTTTTCGGCTTCGGCGCCGTGGTGCTGGAGGTCGTCTGCGGCCGCCGCCCCAGGAGCGACATCGACGGCTTCCATTTCCTATGCGACTGGGTGTGGAAGCTCTACCGGGAAGGACGCATCCTGCAGGCCGTCGACTCCCGCCTGGAGGAGGACTACGTCCGCGAGGACGCTCGCCGGCTGCTCCTCCTCGCCTTGGCCTGCAGCCACCCCATTCCGTCGGAGCGGCCGAAGATGGAGCTATCCGTGCAGATAATTTCCCGCGCAATGGGACCGCCGGTGGTCCCGCACTTCAAGCCCGCCTTCGTGTGGCCAGCCGCCCATCCCGTGGGGGAGAGTTCGAGCCGGTCGACCACCGTGTCCGTCGGCACGTCATCATCCAAGGAGTCGACCCCACTGCCCTTCGACCGAGTGTGACACGTGGGACCCAAATGACGCCCTCCCGTGACCCGTCCAGCATAATCGGCCGTCTTGTCCGAGTGTAAATACAGAGGTAGCAGAGGATGAAAGGAGGAAACGTGAAAACTGCAAGATGGTGGGGACCATGGCCATCTGGCCGATGGTTGGAGCTTCCTGCCGTCTTCTCTTATTTGTTCGTTATTTGTTTTATTATTTATTTTTCTTACAAAGGGTTCCATGATTATCCCTTTTTATTCTCATTTTTTAATTTTTAATACCATTTTGTATATAAAAAAAAATATGTTGTATTTATTAGCTGTCCAAATGTAATCATCCATCCCCATCCAAAAGGAGTTGTTTTCATGTGAAAGTGTTGCCGTTGATTGAAAAAGGATGGTCTTTCAATATTCGTTGCCTATTTAAATTGATAACAAGTGGCCGCCTGCCGTGCGCATGGTTCGGATCCTCTGTACCGTTCCTCTCTCTGTTCCGGTATCCCACTCACAAAATATACATAAAACTGCGTAAGTTGATTGATCAGTTGATCGATTGACAGCACTCTCTCTGTCCCGGTGTCCCACTCACAAAATACACATAAAACTGCGTAAGTTGATTGATCAGTTGATCGATTGACAGGTCCAATTTTGCATATGTTTTGTG
>JBAMIE010185532.1:0-12639 GCA_037177295.1 Kaempferia parviflora | reverse complement strand
AGTAATGAGACTTCCTGAGTGTCAGGGTCGGGTATAAAATTGCCTAAACAATGTTATAGCATTCATTCCTATAATTACTCAAGTGTTACCAGTTAATCCCTTTTGCATACAATGTTCATTTTTCTAAACCTTATACTTTCCTACATGGCAAATGACAATAGTATTTTAATTGCTGAATGAAATAATATTATTACCAGAAGTGTTGCTCTGATTGTTTGAGATTGTTCCTCCCGTCTGCAACTGCAAGAAAAGCATGTCATATCTTGGCATATTCTTCCTGTTTCTTGATGATTGCAGCATGTTTGTGGTGGTTCAATAGAGTGTACTGTTTCACCTACAGACAGTATTGAAATGTTCATTAATTTTAACTTACTGGATTTGTGAATATTTAATCATAAAATTTGCTTGCCTGGGGCCCAGATGCTGAGGAGGTATGGACATGGATCATCAACTTCTCTTTTCTCTAACTGTATCACGTTTAGAAGCATGAGAAATGGAGACACTCAATAACTTAAAAAGGAAGCAAGTGATTAAACAGCATTTACCCCTTCAAGGAGAGGGTGTCCATCTGGAAGCTCGTAACTGTATCAAGCAAAATAAAAGGAATCCATAAAATTGCAAAAGATACCTTAAGAACACCACATATAATTGTCTAGCTATTGCTGTTATCAAAACACCAACACTTCTCTTTGACAGAAATAAAAATAAATTATGATAAAAAAACACTTACACTAAATGCTCCGTCCGTAGACGTTTCACATTCTTAAGCTTGGGCACAGGAATGGAAGCAGATTCACTAGTGATAGCAACTATAGCCTTTTCAATTTCACCATCTGGAAGCTCAACATTTTCTTGTATGTAGTTCTGCAAGTTCTGTGTGAACTCTCCCAAGTTCAAATTTATGGTAGGAATTTCACAAGGATCTTCATAATAAGTTTCTTCAATCTCACTTTCAAAAGCTACTTGGCATTGCGGTTCAGGTGATGGTGGCTCTTCAATAATAGGATCATCATTGTGTCTAGTTCCTTGCAAAAGGTAATTCTCCTCATTTTGGCAAAATGACACTGCATTTAACAGTTTGATATCATGGTTTTCCAATGCAACACTCATTGTTGATTTCACTAGTCCTCTCTCCTCTGGTCCTTGAAGTAGTCTTGAACTAAAGAAGGTAATGCTGTTAGAAATTTATCTTGAACATTGAAGAAACAATCGATCAGTAAAACAAGGGTAAATTTATTTTTAATAATTGAGTTTTAAGTGATTTAAGATTGACATTTTCAAATCAAGGGACTGAAACTAGTTAACTATATTCAATATATAAAAATTCATCACTCGGCATAATTGCTAATGACCGACTTGTTTAGTTTTCTCACCATGTAGACAGCTACCCATATATATCATCACAATATCTACATGCTATGCAGATGCCTGGTAACTCTAATTTTTTATTATATTTTCTCCTTACAGATAAGACAATTGTATCTTTTTGAATAACTACAATCAGAAATAGAAATCATCACAAAAACCACATGCTATGCAGATGACTCGTAACTCTAATTTTATTATATTTTCTCCTAAGGGTAAGACAATTATATTTCTCCCAATTACTATAATCAAAAATCGAATTCAGATGGGAATATTTGTTGTGTTTACCCAGTATGTACCATTTTTCACAGACAGACTAATTCAAAATATTTTTACATTAGTGAATTACCTAGTCCATGCACTAGCAAAGTGCCTGCACTCTCCTCTCATTGGGCATGCATTACAATTCGGTTTGCCTTTTGTGCAAAAAACCTACAAGGAAGAATAATTCTTATTACAAACTTAAATAAAAAATATTTATATGCATATTTAGATTTTTTTTAAAACACCTTTCCAAAAGTTATCATTTGATAATGCAGCTCATACCTGTGAAAAGTTCAGGATTAGTGTCAAAGAAATCCCTTCTTACACCAAAGCAAAAAAATAACACAATAATTGAACTTTCATTTGATAATTGAACACAAGGTTTTAGGAATTACAATGTCCGTTGATCCAGCTTGCATAATCGAGGCCAAAGATACTTTTGAATCGTCTCCAATACTGGATAGCTTGGATTGAAGAAACAAAGGTGGAATTTCATATAATAGGTCATTCTAAATATTTAACTAAAAGTTATGAAAAACTAATGACAAACTATAGATGCAATCATTTACCTCTCTAAAAGATGCAGTTGCAGGGATTCTGGTAGGGGTTTCAGAGGCACCCAACCAAGTCTCACACATATCCGCCCAACATTTGTGTCAACCTGATGGACATGTGCAGCATAAAAAAAAGTTTTTTTCTGGTAAATTGTTACAAAAATTCCAAAAGGAACAACTCACAGGAAAAGCATGTTGATGAAGTGTCAAAAGCCTAACACATTCAACACTCTTGAGTCCTAACTCTCGTATGCTGAGAAGGTAATCCCTGAAACATTAAGCATACTAACTTCTTAAGAAATGGTCACTATGTGGAAAATTTTTCAATTTTGGTGTAGTCTGATTAAATATTTCCTTTTGAAGTCACAATAAAACCCTCCATAAATGGGAGATAGTTTGGCTGAAGGTAGTCAAATTTAGGCATCATTCTCACATACAAGCTATTACATGAAATAGCCTACTGTTCTCTACCATGTTTTTGTCTTAGCTTAAATCAAAGGAATATGAAAACAGAATTTGGTAAAGGAAACAAAGATGTGTATATTAAAAATTTTACTTTTATAAAGATGAGTATGTTGAAACTTTACTTTGTTTTCTCTGGCGGAACATCCCTTAGCCACTCAAGGTCAAGGCTTCCATGATCTGCAACTAAACGGTTAAGAAAATCCTGCAAAAAAATGGCTGTCATCTGGTAGATCTTTGACACTAGATTTATAGTAAGTAAATTGATATTTTGAACAAAACATGTTGAGCAACATTTTTCTTTGCCACAGAACATAACCAGCCCAAAGATGCATCACTACTTTCCAATGACATCTACCATCTGGTTTATCCCACATGCTTATGTCCAATTTGTGCTAAAAATTGCATGTCAAGCAATAAAATAAAGAAAATTAGTGGTTACATGTGTGCATTTTAGATCCCATATCAAAATTTCTGATCACCTTCATTGTTTGAATTAGAAATAATATCCAACTTACAGATTCATATAATTAGTTGTTAACTACACTTCAACAGACGAATTCCAAATGCAAATAAAATAGTTTACCATGAGAAATTTTACTCTAATGGTTTAATGAACAATTAAATCACCTTTTGGATTTTTTTTTCTTTTGATCTATGAATGAGACTATTGGTGTTACATGCAGGAGAATGTGGAGACATGCAAAAAAAAATTACTGTAGAATGTTATGCTAATAATCTGTGCAAAAGAAGAACAGAAAAGGAAAATCTGCATGTTTAAGGTATGGAAGAAGGTGAGTTTTTTGTGTCACAATATTTACACATGGATTTCATGCTTGAACTCGGGTGAAATTGAGGAAAAGAAAGTTTCAGTGGCATTTAGGAATTTTTAGTGCTTGGATATTTTCTCCAGTGATGCATGTTAGGCTAATATGTCATTGGGAGAAGAATGAAGTTATTGCTATTACTTTACCTTGATCCTGCCTGCTAGTACATTGTTCATTCCTCTTTCTTTTATGGTTTCTGAAATTTCTCCAATATTTGAACGCCTTACAGCTTCCCAATCTAATGAGTCCATTCTATCTTTACTTCTCTCTGAGTTATAACCATTGCGGCATGCTTCCCTTCGCAAACTATCCCAGTCAAAGGAAGTTTTCTTTGCAGACTCCTCCCTGGTGTTCTTTGCCTTTGGTGCACCTTTTGATGCTTCTGATGGAAACTTAATGGGACTGCAAACTTCCACTTTTGAGTTAGGTTCAACTATATTCATCAGCTTAAATGATCTCTTTAAATCATTGCATGAGTTTGAAATTGCACCCTGCAATAGATGGAGTTGTTTTTGAGATGAAATTTCAACTTCATACTGATTTTTTTCCACTTGACAGTCCTTTGATTCACTTTGCTTTGATATCATAGCATCTTCCTCTTCATATAAGGAAGCGAGTGATCTAAACTGTAGCTTGCCTATGGATGATCTTGTATCATGAGAAATTGTCACATTGGACATGGTTGCTGATGATTGCTGGTTTAAAGGCTCAGTTGAGTTTTTGGAAGATTCATTGCAGTTTCTCTGAGCAGTTACTGTGTCTTTATTGAACTTGGTAGGATCAGAAAAAATGAATCTCGAAATGTTTTTACTTTGTCTTGAATCAACATTCTTCATATTGACTGAATCAGAGGAATCAGATGTAAAATCTGGCAGCAAACCCATGGAATCAAGTTGTGAACAATTAAGTAGAGAACTAGCCTTGGAACTGGTTTCTTGGCAAGTATCTTCCACAATCTTCAATCTACTAAATGAAGTTAAATTTTCAGAGTTCTGATCATCAACTGTACTGGGCTTGTTTCGTGACATCGCCCCATCATTGAGATTGTGAACTCCATGAGTAATGCTTACTCCTGAAAAATCTATAGGCTCCTGACTGAGGGCATAACTATCCAAGACAGTAATCTTTGTTTGACTCCTTGGATCTGTGTTCACAAGTGTAGGGAGACTTAAACCAGCATGGGTGGTACTGGGAAAAAGACTGCTTGAAATGCTGTCAGATGGAGAGACAGAGTCCAATGAGGACACTGCCTCATTCAGCATCCTTTTATCTTCAAAATGCAAACCCGTTCTTACTGTTGTAGAAATCTCTGTTTTGTCATCTGATGTGAAAGAACGTACTTCAGGCCTTCTTCTCTGGGCATTCACATCTGTACAAGAATTTTCTAGGTCATGATAACCTGTATTCACCCTTCCCGGTTCATCAGGTCTGTGCATTTTGTTTCCTTCCTCATCTCCAATGTGATAGATGAAAGAATCCGGTTCAAACACATTATGACCCAATGGATTGTGTTGATAAAGCATGTTAGAAGATGTGATGATATCATGTTCATCAGTAAAGATGCTCATTCTGTTTGCATTTTGTTCTAAGTTATCTTTTCTTGGCTTAAGTGGAAACTTTGCAGCAAGAGCCATAAACGCAGAGCTGTAAAAACAATAAGAATACTTGGAAATCAAGTACAATTAACAAGGTCAAGTTTTAGGCCATGAGATAAAACGGGTGATAATATTGAATAGTGAAATATAAACAACTAATGTCATGATACCTTGAGAGGTGGTCTGATACATTCTGGGTTAGAAAAACACCTATCACAGAGTCCAATACAGAACCTTTCCAGGGAGAGAATTGTCTATCTCCTAAAAGCAAAGACATTTCTCATATAAGAACATACTGAACTGCTTGCAGTAACTAAGTTTTCGAGAAAGAGACATCTTGCTGTAGCTTCCTAATTGTAAACATATCTAGTTTTATATAGAAGCACAATGCATTTATGGTATGAATTTTCCACTATCTTGAGGATTCTAGTTCCTATCAAGTTCTGCGACTTTTTCCTAAGTGTAAAAGTATGTTTTGAGAAGTAAACTTTTAATGAACTCACACCAACAAGAAAAGGTACTACTCAAGTTTGATGATCATATTTAAATATTTAGATAATGACCTAAATACATGGATTGAAACTGCAACAAAAGAACAAATCTGGTAGGAGAACTCTAGCATCTGCAATTCCTGCTATGCAATTTCAATGCTGTCTGATCAGCTTCTTAATAGAAATAATTGCAACTTATTAGTGATCTAATAATTACCGTTTCTTTCTTAATGATGATGGTTTATCTTGTAAGGTCAAATAACTGGAAGACACTTATTAGCAATCACATTAGTCCTTCTGTCAAAATAATATTGTTTGGAGGAAAAACATGAATTCTTCTATCTTAATATGCATCAAACAGAATTGAGTTTTACCACTGGAGATTTTCTAAAGATTGTTGAAGTCCACTCAGCTCATAGATTGTGGTTACTTGCTTTTATGTTTCAACTTACTTGTGCAGATAATTCTTTTGTGACAATATTTTGAAATATGGTTGTTGAAGATGGAGGCTTAGCGGTAACCTTGGATAAGACGCATTCGTGCGATGAATGAATCTGCACGTGCACCAAATACTGTTCTTTGTTCTTCCCATTGCTCTTCTCTGTCCGGATCTGATTCTTCGTATCTGATCATTTTTCCCATTAAAAGATTCCATACCCTTTTTGTCTCATCATCCAAATCAACTTTGGCTTTGAGGCGCTTTCTCTTGGTTTCATAAGTTTCTGCATATGGAACAATCATGTTGCTTTCATAACTTACAAGAGCAGATCGTCCTTCAGCTGCATTGTAATTATATGTTTGATACATATAAGGCACAATTGCTTGCGACATATCAGTACATTGGTCAGATGTTGAATGGCGATGAACATGTTTCCTTCTTGTTCGTTTTCCTGTTTTCATTCTCATACGAGTATCTGTGAACAAGGCTTCGATGCATTCCTGATGTCTGCTTTCAAGGTTTTGCAAAAGTTCTTTGTAGCCTGCAACTATCTCAGTGAGAACTGGCTTAGGGGCTCGAATAGGCACCTTTGATCTCTTCTTTGTCACTCGTTTGATGGGACCAGATGTCAATATGAAATCTGAAGTTCGCAAATCACCCAATGGTACCAAATTTTGTTCATCTACAAAGCTACATGATTTGGAGACTCGTGTCATTTGACCAAATCTCCCATTGTGCATTAGCATGGTTCTCTTCCTTTTACATTCCGGTGGAAATTGTGGAATATTGCTGGCATGTGTCTGCATAAAGGCTTTATTACTTGAAATTGGATATATGCAACCTCTTCGGGCATTGTCAACATGATTATAACAACTTTTAGCTTGTTCATTCTCCATTTCCCCTTGCACTAAAGTCATCTCTGTATCACCATCAAACTTTACATGACTCTGAATACTATTCTGTTTTGAAACCTCAACAATGTGGGTTTTATGTGTACTATTTGCCTTGCCAGCCATTCTAGCCAGATGCTTCCAATTTTTCTTCAATAATTCTCTTCTAGAATAATGAATTGGAGTTGGATATTCTGGCAGCCTTATGTACATATCTGGTACTTGGTTGTCGGAACGATTCAGATCAAATGCAATATCTGCTTCTGCTTCTTCAACTTCAACCTTCAATCCTTCGCCATGTTGAACTGCTATCTTAGCTCTGGAGTTGGAAGCTGTGCTAGATTGGTTTTCAGAAGAAAAATCAAGTCTTCGTCTGACAATCTTAGTCCCATTATCACTATGTTGGTTGGAAGATTGCCTTGCTATTCTTGAAGTTTTGCTTGTATCTCTAGTCATCTCTTGTGGTGCATTTGAACAATTTGAGTTTTTATTGGGCACATTACTCCTAGACTGATTTTGTTTTCTCTTTACCTGTTTGGGAGTAACTGGTTCTTTTGGGCCAAAAGGCAAATCTTTAAGAACCTTAGGCCTGTGCTTTTTCCTTGTTGCTGCTTTCGTCTTTTTAGTTCTTAGGCTTCTTTCTATGTTTATTCTCTCAACTGATTGACTAAAATGAGATGAAAATGGAGTATGTATAGGCAGCTCAAGCCCTTGTTTCATTAAGGAAGCACCTTCAATTAACAAACTGCCTCCGGAGGATTGACTTCCTTCCTGTACATTCGCATCCCTATTCAGACCGATGTCAATCGACTGGATCATTTCATGATTATTCTCCAACACCTTACTCTTATCTGGAGTTATAGGTGCTACTAGCTCTGAAGAATCAAACAAGACATTCACACAGCCTTGTCCTGTGCGATTCATGCTTCCTTTGTGGATAAGGTCATCTTGATTTACTTGACTCATTTCATGCTGTATAAAGCCATAAACTTGTTTATCCTTCGCTGGAGTTGAAGGGGCTAATGCAACAGGCATTCCCCCAATCATGTTCGTGCACACAGCTTTCTCTGGCACTAAATGAAGATTGGTATGAGTTTCTATCTAAAACAATTAGCTCTTGCCCATGGCAAGAATTCATTTACTAAACTAAACAAACTCACACACACTGACCTCGAAGATGATCACCACTAACACAAACACTTCCACCTGTAAGTACCTTTCCATCCGCCAAAGAAAGAGGCTGATGATTACTACCTAGAACCGGAGTTATGCTCAGCACTCCAGCTCCAGCTGCATTAGACAGTACCATGACTTGATCATAACGTACCCCAGGAAGTCCTGCTGTCGGATCCGACAAAAGAGTTTTGTGTGGTCCAACATTGTGGCAGTGAGGCCCCTGTGGCCTAGGTGAGGTTGCCATATTCGTGCTTCGAAGTCCAAGCAGATGATCAATAAAACCCTTTAAGGATGGGGTTTCTTCTGAGGAATGACGGGAACCGCCACAGCGGCAAGCTTCCAGGGAGTCGAATTGCTGTTGCCGCTGAAGCTTTCTCCCCTTTGTTGCATCATATGAATCAGCATGAAGAATCAAAATTGGTTTTCTCGTTTGTGTGTTTCAACACCGATCTTCCTTGTCCTGCATAGACAAATTCCGGAAGAAAGCCAAAAGGGGATGAAAGATGTATTGGCGAAGGTTCATCAGCAAAAAGTACCAGTACAAGGGGATGAACCCTCTCTCACAAGCTCTCTTTTTTTTTCCTTCAAATTTCCCAATGTAGCAAATAGCAACTAGTATTACTACTTTCCACTCGACAAAACCTCATTTCAAGTACCAAAAAAGAGGGAATTTTGACAATCCGGAAGATCATAGAGAAACAAATTCAAATAAAACTACTGATTGAGCAAAATTGAAGCGAGCTGACGCACAGATCGCTGAGAAAACAGAGAGAGAAAGAGGCAGAAGAGGACTCACGCTGAACATCCCAAAAGCAAGCACGCTCCTCCTCGCTTTCCCCTCTCACTGCGAGCGAGAATGGGAAGCAGACTCACAGAGAGAAGAAGATGAGGAAAAAGACGAAGCCCACGGTGCCAAGCGAACTCCTCTATGCCTTCGCTTGCGAAGTGGCAACTTCCTCGCTGCTTAACATGGATCGACAACGGCTCCTTCTCGTGTCGCCAGGAGACGAGCGAGAGATTCATGTAGCCGTCGAGAATTGAGAAGAACACAGATCGAGTAGGCGAGAAATAAGGGCGAAAAGTCACGATCAAGATCGGATTTTTTTTTTCTTTTTTCTTTTATATGTCTTCCCTGTTACAGAGCGCCGAGATATATAAGAAACGGCATGGCTACCCGAGTCGCATTTATAACGCGTGTTATATATATATAATCTTAAAAACCTTCATTAACTTAAAATAATAAATATATTCAATGATAAACTACTGCCCAATAAAACCTAACTGATCCGAATGGGTTAGCTCCCAGCTATCCTCCTTAATTTGTTCACTTTTGTTGTGTCAATTGCTATAGGATTTGACTCTTCTACCGGGTCGGCTCTTAGCGAGTCTGTCTTTAGCGGCCGTTGTCGAGCAAATGAAATCCTCACACATTAACTTTTCTTTGCTGAGCTGAAAGAGATACCTTGGCAGGACCCTCCGACGTTGAAGTCAGAGTCAGAAAGGCAAGGAACTAGAAACGTCGAATCGATAAAGAGCCTCCTCCTTGGAATGATTGTGTCCCTCTCCTTTATTTAATGTCATCATTCCGACGGTTGCACACATCTCATAGGCGGAATAATTCCAATGTTTATAATCGACGCACCTTTCTCATTCATGCTCATTTTTGTTGCCGGGATAACTAACAAACCTGTTGATTTGTTATCTTTCATACAACTAATGCATCCCTAGGTCTATCATCTACTCGAACCAAACTATATTATCCTGTTGAATCGAGCCTTCCTCTAACTCAGCCTAGACTTTGCTAGAGTCGGCAAAGTCACTCTGATTAGTTTAGAGCTACCTCAAGTTTAGCCGATTTATTCGATTCACCATGAGTACAACTAACACTCTAAGGGACTTGGATCAATGTTGACAGAGTCAAGAAATCTTCTACGTAGAATCTATATTGACCGAATCAAGGACCCGTTATGTAGACCCTTACTTAGCCCACATCACTAATGAAATGGGTTCTCGACATACTTCAAAAATGGGCCGATTGGACCTAGGTCGTGCTTGGCCCAATTGACTTATTTTTTTTTCACTTTTATAGTAGTTTTAGATTGATGGTAACTCCCTCTCCCTGATTGTATTTAATTATAATATTTTGATATTTAATAAATATTTTAAATTAGATTTTTATACTTATCATATAGGATTATTTATATTGATTGAAATGATGGTTGAAATTGTAATCGAGCCTGATGAATGATCGAGAGTAAATGTGAAGTGCGTAAATGAAGCATTAGATAATTTTGTTCATCTCAAGTGTTTCCCCACAATGAGATAAAAGAAGATAAATTATAGTATCGAGCGGCTTTCTACAGGAGGACATTTAATCCCTAAAAGGATGAACCTCGTGAAAATTGATCCTTATCCAATGAAGCAATTCTGCCACCTGTATCAACTATTAAAGTAACTAAGACTTGTTTTGAAAATCTTTTGGATTTGTTTTATGTAAAACTGTTTAACGAACCTCTATATTAGAAATGGTACTTAAGGAGCTTAACTATGATGAGTTTAGGAAACCTAACACTAGTAGTTGAGATTTGGACAACCAAAATTTACATTGGTCAATCAAAATAATTAATGCCCTAAATATACCCTAACTTAAAAAATCTATGTTAATTTTGAGTGCCTACCTAGCTTTTTACGCACTCAATTATGCTTTGACTAATTATTGTGATTACATTTTACTTGTTTTGGTATAAGATAGTAAAATAAATCATATCTTAATTCTAACTCATTGGCAAAATATAATTTTTTAGGGTTTATATGCATTTAGTAATCAGGGACGGATGGTTGTCTCAGACTCTCTCCCAGCCCATTAGATTTATTACACATTGAATTTTTTTCTAAAAAAAAAATTCTATTCAGCCTATTCCTGTCCCACCCAAAGTTCTCATATATTGATGATAGTGATGATATTGCAGTGCATGTAAACTTTGATCGCGCGAAACATACTTGGGTCAGACCTGAGGGGAGGCCCAAGAGACGTCTGTTTTAGGCCCAAGAGACCTGTCTTAATATTTTTTTTATTATTATTTAATTAATTAATTTAGTCATTTTATAATTTGAATTCGTAAATTATATATGTGCAACTCTTTTGTTGCTTAATTGATTTGAGAATGTAGGAGACTAAAGAGAGACTCTATAAAATTAGCTACTTAGATTTTTTTTAAATATATATATAGAAAAAATTAATCATAAATTTTATTTTTATTTTATTGTTATAATGCATTTTAAATTTTTTTAGTTACTCTTTCTTATGCAAGGATGTGTATTATTCATTCATATATTTATATGTAATGTGTTGATATTTTTCAAGTTAGATTTAAAATGTGAGTTAATTTTTTATTAAAAAGTTTAATAATTTATGTGTTTAATATATTTTTAATATTTTTACCAGATATAATTAATAAACAATGATTCCTAGATATTTATCTGCTTTCGATAGAGAAAAATAAATAAAGAAAAAAAATATTAATTCAAAGTTGTTTGAGAGGACTCATTTAGCTTACCGATATAAATCTAAATTAAACTTGTCATAAACTTTATTCCTATTTGATTTACTCAAATCAAATTCTAATAAACCTTAGGTGGGTTGATTTATTTTGACTTTAATTAGCGATAATAAGATTATCTAATATCTAAATAAAAAAATATACCAGAAAAGCTACTTTTAACTAGCTAGGGTATCAAATATCGTTGTTATTGGTGGTTTAACCGCTATCGAATTTAGTGTCTATCATTGATGTATATACATTAACGATAATATTTTTCTCCGTTATTGATGTTTTGTCATCGACGACCATATTTTTTTTATTTTAGTTATTAATGTCATACTTTCAATGAAAGGATTTCTATCCGTTATTATTGCAAGACTTTCAACGACAAATTTATTTCTTTTGTCATTATTACTTTCCTTCTATTGAGCCGAAACTTTAAGCTATTTTTTTTTATTGAGTTGAAACCTAGTTATTTTAAAACATAAAAGACGCAATTTTCATCTTCAACATTTTGACTTTTACTAAAATCAAACATACGCTATAGCTCTCTGCCGCCACTGTCTTCCAGTGCCTCTCCTTGCTACTATCTACCGCAACTTCATTGATGCAATGAAAAGGGCAAGGCCCATAAGATCAGGTTAAAGTCAATAGGATTATCAGGATGATCATCCAGTAAAGGATAACTGAAGTTGAATGACCTGATCAATCAACTAAGTCGTCGAGTCGGTGAAGCAAACCGACTGAGCCAACTGATCGTCCGCCCTACTGACTCAGATCTACATGCAGATTGTCAGCAACTAAGCAAGTCGACCGAATGTACTGGTTGATTCAAGAGATCCTTCAGGATCAGCTCAAGGATCAGTAACCTAGCCTAATAGACCGGCCGACCGATATAGCCAGCCGGTTTGTTAGGCATACTAGTGAGCTTAGTAATCAGTAGTGATGGATTTAGGATTTTAGGTTGGGAGCTGTATAGTAAGTGACGAAAATAATTATTAAATATATTATACAATAATGATCTCTCCAAACAT
>JBAMIE010185503.1:0-12644 GCA_037177295.1 Kaempferia parviflora | reverse complement strand
GACTGGTGCAGTCTCCTATTCGAGGACCAGACACCTCGTCACTCGACCAATCTTTCTGTGAGTTTCCCAATTCACCTTCAACTCACTACCAATCGCCTGATACAGCCACCAGGCGACTGGTACAGACCCACACTTGGGTTTTCTCCCCGAGTACAATTCTCTCAGCACTCGTTCTCGCCCGACCAACCTCACCTAGCCTTCTAGCCATCTTCCATCAGCCTTTCGCCCCTCGGATGCCTCCCCATCCTTCGCGCCTTGCCTTCTAGATACTTCCATCGGCCTCGATCCTTGTTGTCGGGTGTTCCAATTGCCAAGTCCCACTTGGGCTTACGCCACCAAGGCTCCTCCTTGGATTTACATAGCCAAGCCTCACTTGGACTTCTTCTCCTTTGCCAAGATCACACTTGGACTTTCCTGTATCCTATACACTCACAAACATACATCAAATACAATGATAAAACTAACTTAAACTTTTGTCCAAACATCAAAATCTAAGGCATCTAGATTACTCCAACATTATCAAGTTGTGTCCAACATTGCCAATGACAGATTCAAGTGTCAAGGTACAATATTGAATTGATAGTCTATTTGGCAAAAGATTGGATTGGAACAATTCCAATTCCAATTCCAATTCCAATTCCAATGATATAGTATTTTAGTGTTGTTATAACAAAACCAAATTTAGCAAAACAACGTAACTATATATATGTTAGAAATTCACAATCTAAAAATGGTATGAGTATAATTTGGATACATTATATTGACTTAGCTTAGAACCATTGTTAAGTTCTTTATTGATCCCTTTAATTGTCAAAACTAAGAAAGTGATATATTTGGCAAGACAAAAAAGGATGTGAAGACATGAATGCTTCTAAAATCACAAGGTTCATTTATGGATCATCATAATTAGTGTATCTATATTTTCAAGTTAAAGCTGACATAAGTATCATATTAAAGTAGAGCATGTTGTATATTTTCTTAATGACTTATTCTTTGCTATAGGAGTTAAATTTTTGCCTTTAGCTTAATTGTTCATCCTAAGATAATTAGTTTAAATGAAATTATTCTCTCATATTTTCATGAAATATGATGTGCACAAAGAATCACTGATAGAGGTTAAAATGTTTAGATTATTTTATATTTATTGTTGGACAATTTTGCATTATTAAATATATATTAGTTAAACAACTTTTATGTTCTAGTAAATTTTGATGATATTAATTATATGCAAAAAAAAAAAATTATCATTTCTTTTGCAACAACATGTTGATATATTCCCGTATTGAACCAAAACAATATAGCATCCTTATATATGGTAAAATTTCATTTTCAAAGAGTACATTAGAGATAAGTTGGAAATCATGCATGCTTATTTATATGAAATACAATAGTTGATCATGCTAAAATCCCTTCCCCACTATATCCTTCAATGTGTCACCAAGTGTTGACTCATTTTTCACACTTTGAACCCACCTTCCATATATCATGATTCTATTAAGATTTTCGCCCAAGGCTTTAGAAATTGAAGGATTGCTTCTGCTCGCAAAAAAGTCTGATATTTCTGTTACTTTCTCAATCGTCCCAAACTAAAAGTAAAATAATAAAAAACAATATTAGAAAAATGATGCACATTATCATTTTAAACAAAAAAAAAAAAATAATTGATTAGGTCACAAACCAAATTCACAATATATGAGACAACAGAAGGTAAGAATACTTCTGACCATTTCTTTTGTATTTTATCATCCCAATTTTCCTGTAAAAGGATAATTAGTAATTATAGATTAGTTAAGTAATAAATGCACTCAGTTATTTCATAAAGAAATAAAAACATAATGAAAATTAAAATGATATGAGCTCCAATAATTTGTGAAAATACTATACCTGCTAATTGAGAATGAAACCTACTATACTAAAATAAACATTTTTTTAAAAATAATTAGTTGTTATTAAATACTTGTAAATTAATTAATCTATCGACAATGTTTACTATGCTCGCTTAATGTTGATATGTACAAGGCCATAGATTTAGTTAAACATATTACAAACTTTTTCCTTTCGTATGACATCAAAATATTAAAACAATATTTTAAAAATATTATAAAAGTATAATTTGCAATATTCTTATATCTAGATATGTCATTATAGAGAAATATTAGCTAGATCAAATAATAGTATGCACAATAGGTGAAACTTTAAGAATATTTTAAATGATCCTTTAGATTTCTATTATATGTATTTTATATGAACCATATAACTAAAATAAATTAAACAAGATAATATTTGTAGACATTGAGCTTGAAAATAATTTCAAACAAAACTACAATGGCTATTTTGGTTCCTTTAAAACATACCTTTAACCATCTCCATGCAATATCCCTACCTGCTCCATTAATGGAAGACAAGCCACTAACTGCATCTACAGGTTCAACCTTTAAAGCAAATTTGAACAATTAGTAAGTTTATGCATGTGGAAGCACAACATAAAAGGAACAGTATGAAAGAAAGAAGTTACCTCAGATGATAATAAAAAGTTAAGTGATTCAAGGAGTATATTTGGATCTGGACATGTTGTAAGACATGCTAAAGAGCAATCAAAAGCTGATTAGTTACAATTATGATGTAACTAATTAGAGTATGACAAAAGTTAGATGATTCACATACATAAAATGAGTTTTTTTACACCAACATCATTTGTTTCTCTGTAGAGCTTTAAGAGAAAATCATAAGCAGATCTATTGGTGGTGCTAACCGTTTGCATTATAGAAAAATATGCAACCTATACAAATTCAATCAAAATGAATGAATAAAAAAGGAATGTAATGAATAATGCTAAAAAAATCTTAATTTACCCGTTGCAAATCAGGGGATAAGACAATTGTACTTCTATTACTCAAGAAAGGTCGTAGACGCTCAATTGCTTCATTTATAGTTTTCTCATGTCCAAGATTCACAAGGGTATCAAGTATATGCCTTCTTAAAAGGACATCCAATATACTTTCATTTTTTCTAGCATCCCAACCCAACTTCCTGGGAAGTTGCACATGGTTAGTTAAGAAAGAGAAATTAAAAATATATACAAGAAAGAAATTCAATTTCAAAAAAAAAATCCTTCTAAATATTGCATTTCTTAACCGTTTTAATTAACTGTGGTAAAAGATAATAACGCTCAACCCAATCTCTTAAATTATAAGTATATAAAAAATTAAACTTAAATAACTTCAATTATATATAGTGTTATCAAAGCCATAAAAATATACTTGCTCTTAAATTTGATCCATAACCATATTAATGAAGGTATTAGCATGTCACAATTTCTTATAATAGCATTCATGAGTGACAAAATTAATAATTTAATATCTAATAAAAAAACAGTTAACATATCAATTTTAATAATTAAAAAAATTAAAAAACAAATTATGTACACCATAATAATCTTAAAAAAAATAAGAAGATGAAACTATTTATTTTTAGTTTTTATATTTCAAAAACTAAAAGCAAAGAGAATTAAGAAATATCAAGATCAATGTTTATTACCAATTAATAAATATAGTCGATGTCACATTTTTTTTATCATCTCTTTTTTATTCTATTGTGTTAAAATGCACACTTTATTTGTAAATAACTAAATTATGTAATTTTAAAATACATATGTAGATAAAAACGGAAGAAAAAGTCATAAAGGAACATAATTTTAAATTAGATGGACTTACTCTGCATGAGATTGGAGAAGATTAATAAATAGAAATTTAATGTCATTTGAAAGTTCAGGCTTAGCATCAGCTATTAAGTTTACCATTGGTAGACTTATCTGTCAAATCAATGGAAAACGATCATGACCGATACAATAAATGAAATATTAAAGAGTTGCGAAATGAATTGAACTTACTGTGGCAATACGTTTTAGAATGAGTTGATTAGTCTCTTCTCGATAAGAATTTAATAATGACAAGAAAGATGATAATGTTACCCTGGTAGCTTTGCAAAATAAAAAATAATCCTCCAAAACTCCTACACATTAGTGATAGGTATAGCCCTTTAGACATCAAAGATATTAAGAAAGTTCATAATATGGTGCTATTGAGGACGTACCATATTTATCCATTACGCTTAATTGATTAGCTTCTATTGCATTTCTTAGCCTGGTTGTAAGTTCATTATCATAATGTACTTTGTACAGTCCTCCTTGGTTGATATTCAATTTGATCCAAGCATTTTGAGAATGTCCTTTGCAGTTTTGATCAATCAAATTCAACTTTGCAGACTTTGAGTTTAATAAAAAGGTTTTGGTGGTGTCATATGAACCATGTGATAACGTAATAGGAACAATCCATTGACTGTCATCTAAAGATCCATCCAGTAAAAATCGAGACTGCAATTAAAAAAATACATATAATGTGTTACTTTTAAATTTCATACCAAGAATCAAAATAAATATACTTAAAAATTTAAGTGATAGAATTTTAACTGAAATTCAAACAAATTCCATATATACTCAAATACTTAATATTTAAGTTAAAACTAATGCATCTAATCATTATTAATCCAATGTAATACATAACATTCTATTACCAAGAAATTGGCTTTGACTAACACAAGGCAAAAGAGATAAATACTAATCAATTCACTAAACAGAAGATACAAGGTTTTATATGGTAGTGAAGTTGAGGGTTATCATCCAAATACTTTAATACAAAATACTCTAATCTATAGAAATAGCTATTATGCATACTCAAAATAAATAAGTTATGTATAATTCTTAGCTTAGCTATAAAATATGATCAGATAAAGCTTTAGTTAAGATACACCACAATTTTCTTTTAAAAAATAATAAATAAAATAACTAGAACATCTTGTTAAATGTTAAAACGAGTTATAAAAGCTAATATGCCAAAATTTTAATCCTTTACAGATATGAAATTATAGCAAAGAATAAAACACACACCATACTTAACACTAGATTCTTCGTTCATTATCTTGATACTATACATACTCCTTTAAATCTAGTTGTTATTCTTGTTATAGATCATTATTAAAGTATAAATCATTGATAGAATTCATTACTTTTGAAATTGATCACTCATGAATCTCAAGTAAAGCTCATTAACTCTTGTAGTACTTGCATCTAAATGACTACAAGGACTTTGTAATCAGCTTGAACATTGATAACAAATTTTATATGAAATCATTATTAAATTATCAAATTAAAAAAATACATGATAATATAAATGAGGTTAGAAGAAAACAAACCTGATTAATTTCTAAGACATTTTCTGTAAGCATCACATTTATGACAGGATATCCTTCTTGCTTTGTCCAAGAAGACATCATATCGCCAATAGGTTCATTAATTTCCTCTTGAATAACATTCCAAAGGTCTTCAGTTTTTGTATTGAGGTATGAATATCTTTTCATATACGCAGCTAATGATTTCTGAAAATGGTATTTAACATAGATTATTTAAATACTTTACCATTTGAAAATTTTTGCAATAGGAAAGAACCTAGATAAAAAGAAAATCCGAAAGAAATTAGAATTTATTTCTTAACCAAATGAAATCATATTGTGCCATAACAAAATGAGTTAATTAATAACTAAGAAATGTAAATTCTTCGGATCTTTTTTTTAGTTTAGTTTGAAAACTAAGAGACCTTTCATTTTTTGTACGATCTTCAATTAAGACATCAACATCATAGAAACTAGGTTTTAGGTGGTAGAAATGAGTTAGGTGTGATATCTTAAAACAAATGCAACCAATCCATGCAAGACAAACTAAAGAAATCATAATCAAATGATACAAAATATATATAGAGCTAGCATTGTATATATTATATGCAATTCTAACCTGAAAAGATTTATCTCCAAGGTAGCTTTGAAGCATTCGAATAATAAAGGCTCCCTTATTGTAGGTTATTGTATCAAAAATTTCAAATGCTTCAATGGCAGATGTGATATTCATTACCTGAGAAACGCAGTGAAACATAAACCGTAACTAAATAAAATATACAGTATGGGAAAAAGAGAAGAAATATTTAGGGATTATTTGGTTTGAGCATTTTCTGTTTTCATTTTTTGAGAAAATATGATTTTCTGGAAAAAATGTTTGGTTTGTATTCTTCACCTCTGTTTTATATAAAAAGGAGATAGCATTTTCTGAAAAAACTAAAGAATATCTAAAAGTCAATTTTCAAGAAATGAAAAAAATATAATTTTCTAAAAAATAAAAAAGAAAATGACTCAAACCAAACACTCTCTTATATTTTCAACACAATTACTTCCTTTAAAAAAGAACCATGTATGTTACAAATTGAAAACAAATAAGAGTGCATAAATTTATCACTTTTACTTGGTGAATTTGAGATTTACTAGAGGATACACTATGCTATTGTTAGAGGATTTTCATGAGAAAAGAGTCTATGAATTTGTATAAATACCAAAAAAAATAAAGTTTTATAAATTGTGTTTCTAAATGGTATACTTCCAAATATTTTAAAACTTTATTACGTCTTTCCATTGTGACAAGAGTTTAGCTACTATTTGGTAGTACCAAATAACATGATAAATCTAGAAACTCATCTTGGTTTTTATGTTAATCACTGTAATATAATATTTTACTAGATATGCATCCAATAAAGCCAAGTGTCCAACAATTGATTTACTTATCATAATATTAGATTACAGACTAAAAATAATATTCTTAAGAACATTGTGAATCCACATAAATATTGGAAAGATCTTGTTTGAGAAGAACTAAAAGAGAACGATAATTTATGAAGAAAAAAAAAAGAGAATTATACCTGAACAGGATGAGAATCGAGTAATGCATCTGAACGTAAAACTGAAGTAGTATCATAAAGAAATCGAGTCCATGTTTCCCATTCAGGAAAGAAATCATCTGTTACTAAATAACTCATCTTGAGATAAGATAACGAAGATTCATCAATTTTATATTTAATAAAATAATGTAAAATGCACATCAAATATTGAGGAATGATGAAGAGTACCCAATTGGCAAACCCTTCATTTAGCCATAGATCTGTCCACCATTCCATTGTTACTAGATTCCCAAACCATTGGTGGGATAACTCATGTGTTACTATTCCTGCTACCTAAAAGAAATTTATTGTCTTAGAAAAATAAAATTTAAAAATTTTCCTTAAAGGTAAATAAAATATTTGTTAAATTTGTTTGTATTAAGATCATCTAAGACACAATGAAACCTATAAGACAATTATAATTAAAGTTTGACAAAAAAAAAAAAAAAACCTTTCTGGTTGGACTACCTGTGGGCAGGAAATAGCCATACATGAAAATTCTAAATATAGCATAAGAATTTTATAGTTAGATTGATAACCTTTAGTTTATCTATGACAGACGAGCTCAATTCATCGTATAATAAATATTCATCACTGAATATTATCAATCCATAGTTCTCCATCCCGTCTTTTTCAAAGTTTGGGATAGACACCATATCCAACTTGGGGAGGTGAAAAGGAATAGAGAAATATCTAGATATTAAGAGAAAAAAATTAGTTCTTTGTCATTTAAAAAAAAAAATATTAATAAAATAATTCAATTTAAAAGCCCAAGAGAGGAATCTATAGAGATTCTAAACAAAATCTAACATTATGATTGAATGAAAAAAAATATAAAAAAATAGTTAGCAAATAAAACATGAAATATAGCTCTTTCAATAGTTTGTAGTTTGAATTTGAAGAATCTAAGAAGCCAATTACGTAATAAAAACCAAGGGGTAAGTATTATACCCTTTCAATAAATCCAATGTCTTCGTAGTAAGATCTAAAGCAAATTTTCCTTGATTGCTTTTACCAACCCGTGTATACAAACGGATTTTTTGTCCTAAATAAGTAACAAGGTACATAATTGTCAAAGTAGAAGAATAAATATTATTAAAAAATTGAAAAGGATAAGAAAAATTATATACCATCAGATGAATACGTCTCTATGTAGTCAAGTGAACCGACAACAAAAGCAACCAAGTAGGTGGACATAATTGGAGATTCTTGAAAATAAACTGTCTTGACAATACCATTATCCTTTTCACTTATCACGGGCATGTTTGATAGCGCAACCAAATTGGATGGAACTTCCAACTTTATTGTGAATGTTGCCTATGTTTAATTTAAAGAAAACAATTAATATAAGTCATATACCTAGAAAAGTTCTTAGAAGCTTTCAAGCCAAAAAAAAAAAAAATAATAAATAAAATAATAAAATAAAATAATAATAATAATAATAGTTAGACTATATTGTATATTGTATGTTTCTTAAAAATTCCATCAATATCTTATAAGATATTGTAACATAAAGTCGTGCACCTCAAGTTAACTCAATAGTTTACGCCTTCAGCACAAAAACAAGATAAAAGGGAAGTGGGCTACTTGAAAAATAAAAATTACAAAATTTTATACAATATTATATGCTACATTATATGTAATAATTCATGAGAGAGAAAAATGAAATTTGCTACCACAAATGCATAGATAAATATTTTGATAGAATGGTAAATCAACAATATCTAGCTAACATTATTCTTTGTTATTCATGAAATTTAGAGTTATAAATAAATCAGACGTTATCGATTACCATATCTACTATTGAGTCATTTCTTTTAGAGTAATTTTTTCCCTAATTAGTGAAGAATTAGATGGAGAAGAAGTTCTTAAAAAAAATAGTGAAGAATGAAATTTTGGGTGCACAAGAAGCATGTAAATCTAGTTAGTTTCATTATTTAATAGAAAATAAATTCTATTCAACGCTAAACATAACTACATAGAAGTGAGAACAAAGTGTTCTCCTTTTGTTTATTTTGGTGATCTATTTGTTTTGTGGCAAAATGCGAATACACTCGCCCCAGCGCCCCCATCATTCCGTCTCAGGGCCAACACGAAAGAGGTAAATTACGGGTGACTACTAGCTATAAGTACAAATGGTCAAAATATGGTAGAGGTATATATCTGCTCAGGCGCGCTGAGATTCGATGATCTTTTTGTTTTGGGACCTATGACCATTAGACATTTCTTCTTAATTGTAGCAATTAACTTGTTAATGTCGCTATGACCTATGGCCATAGGGAGCTTGTCACTATGAATAATGAACAGATTACTAAAGACAAGAGTTATTAAAAAATACCCACAAAATAGTAGCCTAAATGAAGCATATTATTTTGTTATGAATAATGAACAGATTACTAAAGACAGGAGTTATTAAAAAATACCCACAAAATAGTAGCCTAAATGAAGCAAAAATAAAATGGCGACATTATAACAAGTTAATCGCTACAATTAAGAAGAAATGTCTAATGGCCATTATTCATAGAAATCTGTTCATTATTCATAGTGGTTCCACCAAAACATGAATTGAGTACTTTAGCAACCATAAGTACTAAAGATTACGAAATAATTTAACAAATAATAAAAATAATAGTGTGAAAACTAATAATTTAGGTTGAGAAGGACCTTGAATGCTGGTTCATCCCAACATGGAAAACAACGCCTAGCAAATGTTGGCTCAAAGTGGGTCGCAACCATAGTTTGTGTTTCTCCTTGTTGCTTATAAGTGCTATAGAATATATAAAACAATTGCTTTAATTTGCTACATGTAATATAATAATGGAATTAAATTAATTAGCTAAAATGAAATAATAGAACGTACCTTCTAGAAAACCCACTCCATTCATCATTTATGATACCACTATATTGAATGCGTAGCATCCCTTTCCCAATTGGAAGAATGCCATCGAACCCTAGAATTAGGATCTCGTCATCTTCGACCTCGACAATACTCGAGGGATGCTTTAGCTCCTATCATAGTATCATATCCATTGCAATTTAATAAAATTATAAAGTATGATATTTTGATCAAAATAAGTATGAAACAAATATATGTTTCCTTACCTTTCCGCTCCCTCCAAGAAGATCACCATTGAACCAAATAGAGCTTTGCTCAACTACAAGGTCAGCAATATTAAGTACAAGATATTTCGTGGGGGAGACAATGTCTATTGTGATCTCTATCACACCCAAGAAAGTAAAGTTAGAGATGTCAACACTGATAGATAGATTATAGCTACGAGGGATGGCAAATTTTGGGAGCCGTGCTTGACCCTTGAATTGTTCGACATTTTGTTGCAATTGTTCCATCTCCACCATTTCTCTTTCATGCATAATTGCTTGTGCATTTTGGTGATGAAAGAGGAGAATCACCATTATCAAACTCTTTATTATAATAAAGATAGGGAGGGATCTAAGTGGAGTCATGATTCAAACTTTAGGTACAAATAATTATTAATAATGTAGTAGATGAAGGAAAAAAAATTGAGAAAAAGAAACACAATTAGTAACTAGTTAAATGAGAAATCAATATTGATCCATCCTAAAATGCTACCATCAAAAGGATGGTAGCTAAAGATTGAAGGATGATGAATGGATGTAGAAAAAGTTTTGCTTCATCTTATTTATACAAGCATGGTACCTAATAAAAGTACGTTGAAAGTGGAGATTTTTTTGTCGAACCATACATTATTGAACGACTCACATTAGTTATATTTTTCAACACAATTTTCAAACAAATAATTACTAAAAATAGTATCTAAATTGAGATTATCAATTTATATTTTGTAGTGATCTATAGCGAATATAGTGAATAATTGTTGTGTACAAATAGCTAAGATATCCTCTACTCATGAATGGATCTTTTTTTTTGTTTTTAGTTTTTATGAAATTCTCATAAATGGATCTTGATATGACCTCACGTTGTTTATCTTCAATTTACTGAACTGTCCAAAATGTGTATCTAACTTTCATATTTATCAAAATATATAGTTGTTTTCCATAATACTCCTTTATTAACAATCAACTGTCCATAATTCATAGTCCATTACTAATTAATTAAATTTTCTATACATTATATGTCAAACTTTCTAATTAGCTCATGACAAACATTTCAAAGATGTGCAAACTTTAAAAAACTATAGATCTCTATCTATATTATATAATATTCATCTGAGGACATAATTATACTTTGGATGATATAAAGAGTGCAATAAACTTGATTTGAAGTGGTTTTGAGGTGCTTAAAGCCATCAACGATTTTTTAACAAAACTTGTCGATGGTTAAAACTCATTGATCACCCTACAATGTTTAAATTTCAAAATATTCACCTGGCCAAACCATGAGAGTCCTAAGAACCCTTTGATGATATTAGTAAGTTATATGTATGACAAATCTAAATCCTTTAATGTGCTTGTGTCAAAGTGTTTCAAAGTTGTGAAGATTTCAAAAATCCACATTTCTCAATTTGGGTAGTGGAATATAGGATTTATGGCATGATTAAACTCAAGATGATGTAATGTAGGAATGCAATGAATTTAATTTGAAGTGTTTCTGAGGTGCCTAAAGTCACAAGTGAATTTTGGTCAAAATATGACCCTATAGTGTTTGGAACTTTAAAATTTTAACATGGTATGGACCATAGAAGTCGTAGGAACACTTTGTTGGTGTTGGTTGTCGATTGTTGGGACCGATGACATTGCTACAAGAAATGAATAGTGATTCACTTCAATTGTGTACATTGTTAACTTATACTTGTCTATAAGAGATTAATGTAGCAACAAAAAAAAAAAAAAAAATACAAAATAGAACAAGCACAAAGACATCTCAATTTTACATGGTTCATATCCTTAAATTCCTATTCCACATTCTAGTGTCCTAGCGGTATCACCACTATACTTTTTTCTTTTTTGGATATCTTCAGGAGATGGAAAAACCTATTTCAATCTCTATTCTTTAGAAGCAACAAAAATAAGAAAATAAAAGATACAAATGCAAATAAAAAACTTTATAAATAAATTTTGTTTTGCTTGCTTTATAGTTATTTTGGATTGCCTCTTTAAGGTCTGAAAATGTCACAACATTCTCCTCTAAAACACCTAAGAATCAACGTATAAAATCCTCCATAAAATCCTTTTTTTATTGGGTTGTTGTTTTGATTGAAAATCATCTAACAGTTGGCTATTTATCACCATCAATAAATTGTTCTTCTAGAATTCAAACATTCACTACAACAAATATGACTTTCCGCAGTGTGCAAATATACTATCCGTAGCGCGCATTGCCGCTGCATAACTGTAAGCTCGATGTCTTATCGGCAATCCGAGCCGATGTCTTCTTTCTTGGGTCTCTGAGCTCGATGCCACTTAGGTACTCCGAGCTCGTGTACCCAACCTGGCCGAGCTCGATGCCTTATCGGCACTCCGACCCGACGTCTTCTTTCTTGGATCTCTGAGCTAGATGCCACTTAGGCACTCCGAGCTCATGTGCACAAGCTTACTAAGCTCAATGTTGTATCGATACTCCGAGCCATCTCCTTCTTGGGCATTTGGGCTCAATGTCTTATCGTCAATCCAAGCCGACGTCTTCTTTCTTGGATCTCTGAGCTCGATGCCACTTAGGCACCCCTTGTTGGACAGTCATGCCAAATATCTCTCACCTCTTATCATCCGGATCAACAACCTTCCCTTTAAGTCAAATCGAGGATGTTTAGCCGACTGATTGGAATTGCATGGTGATCCAGGATAATTGTCGACATGATTTTGGATTGACATCCTATCAACACTGAGAGT
>JBAMIE010185488.1:0-12648 GCA_037177295.1 Kaempferia parviflora | reverse complement strand
AGGCCAGCAGACCAAGATTTTATTCTTGTGTGCAACTGGCGACCTTCGACCCTGCGGCCTATTGGGGCAAACTCCAGACCACTTACCATCTGATCCAGCCCGTGGGGGCGTTAGCCGGCATAACCTAGAGACAATGACAAGTGTCCTGAACTGTGTAGTATATTTATTTGTCCTGGTGCAATACCAAAAAAAAAAAAGACAACCCGGTGCACAAAGCTTCCACTAATGTAGTCCAGAGAAGGGTCTATTGTACGCAACTTTACCCTACTCTACAAGAGGCTGTTTTCGAAACTCAAACCCGTGACCTCTATGTCATATGGCAGCACATTACACTAAGGCTCCCCTTCTCCTGGTGCCGTACCAACATGACTATAAAATCCAAGACTGGAGATTCCAACTATGAGCAGACAGAAACTGCTTATCTTTCCATAGAAACTAAACTTATAGAAAACAATGCAAAATTCAAGCATGTCAATGAACTTTAAGACAACAAGCATGTACTATGTCAAATTAACTGACATGTATAACATAAAGAATGGGGGTTCTCACTTTGCTTCAATAAAGGGATTTACAGAGTCAAATCAAGGCAAAAAGCAAAATTAATTATCTTTCGGCATGAACAAGTCAAAATGCCACAGAACAATAAGATGCAGCTGGAGTAGCATAATTGACGTACACAAAAACCAAAGGATTACTGCTTACTGCTGGATAAAGATTGATTGACATTTAAAAATCTAATGATGTTATCACAAGAATTACCTGAGTGGATCTGCAACACAAACATGCAGATTAGAATCTAGTACAATTTTTTATTCATAATGTGGTCATAATTGAGCTGAATGGGCCTCTCTTGACAAAATGTTTCATCCTTGTAATCCTCGTCGGTGGAGTTCTTTTGACATACCAATCTGTTTTCATTTAATAGATTCAACCCCAGAGTATTCCAATTACCATTGCTCTCACTAACACTGTTTATGTCCATGAGAGGATGGAAGTTCTCAACATTTATACCCATATCTTCATTAAGATGCTCAGCTGTGTCTCCTGATCCAACCGATGCTGTGCCAACATTTAGATTGTGATCATGATCCAGGCCAGTGGAAGGGCCACAAACAGCCAAGGTTCCAGTGTCAACATCATTAGCAATTCCAGTATCTGATGGATCTGCAGTATCTTTCCTCTGCCTTTTCCATTTTTTAGTTGATGAGGTACCATCATCCTCAAAATCTTCCTCTTCCCTCTCCCTATGCAGATAAACCCACAATTTTCTTTCACTATCGAACTGTACACAAGGATCAAGCTCATAATGCAATCGATCTAGAGCCCCACTCACTACTTGAGTCACCTGTGTATCAGAAACATTTTCAACAACATATTGTGAGTCCCTCAGCAGAGTACAAACATCTGCCCTAGTTCCAATACTACCAGGCAACCTGGCAGCTGCATCTCGAACAAGACAGAGAATAGTAACGTGTGGTGGCCGATCAGGTTTAAGCATGAAATGATCCCGTGCCTTTGATGTCGGCTTTCCGCCTCCTCTCTTCAATGGAGCAACAATTGATTTTCTTCCATCAGCAGCAGTGTAGGAAAAGGCCCTATCTGGAACTGAGTACCTTAAAAATTCCTCTCTGCGGAAGTATGCTCTTACCTCATTTGAACTTGAACCAATAGTGTTTAGACTCTTTTGGGCTCTCAGATCTTTAAACCTCTCCTTCTCATCCAAGTTTGAAAGCAAAGAAGTAGGAGGTGGAGGGAGGCTCCCAATCTGCTGCAAGGTCTCCTGGCCACTCTTGAGCCAATTAGCAAAAGCATCAACAAGCTTTACAAGCATCTTGTGAGGAATTCCCCATGCTTCTGAAGAAGTCTCCTCTTCTGCGTTTTCATCGTCAGGTAAACCAGAAGAAATAGGGCCTGTCCATGACCAACTTTTGTTTAACTTCTCATAGCATACTAGGGGTTTCCAACCCTTGGCTCCTAAAGGTGCTGTCTTAGATGAAAATACCTTTAAAGCTCCTCGAACTAAATCTTGAAGTGGTTCCGGTGTTTCAAGGATGCATGGATCTCCAGGGTTTGATCTTACTCGGTCAACGATCTCTTGAAAAGTAAGAGAAGGCATACTAGCTTGGTTTACCATATTCTCAACAGAATGGGCAAGGTGCACGCTGTTTTCTGTCTGGTACATGTCGTTCAGCTCTTTTGTATTTTGCATAGGGCCACAGTTTCTGTTGTGAAGAAGAACATCATTAAATGTGGAATCTTCTGTCTGATTAATCATTGCCTTTCGTACAGCTGAAAGCAGATGCACTATGGAAAATGAGAAACCAGTGTGAATAGTTGGTGTGATAAGGGTGAATGGCTTCTTCTGTAATTTTGGCGTAGGCTCTACATCTTCTGCATCCATTTTAGATATTGCCCGATCTGAATTTACTGCAGCCAGAGAGTCAGTTTCAGCAATTGCTTTCCTTTTACCCTTCTGCTGCTTTGCATTGGGCTTCAGATAAAGGGGATCATCTGGCTCATCCGGGTATTGACCATTAACCTTCCATCTAGGTTTCTTTGACGAAGAATTACAGCCTTTTAGGGGAAGGCCTGATGTTTCAAAATTAGCATCCGGCTGAGAATCAGAGAATTTCATGGTGTTCTCCAGTCTATTAGTTCTGCTATTGCTACCTTTTAACTTTGAAATTGCATCCATGTTATCCATATGTTCGTCCATCATGTCACCACTGTAATCAGCATCATAAAATGACTGCTGTGAAGAATGATCCATGCCAACCATCCTTTTGTGCTTCTTCTCAGATTCATACTCAGGCTTGATATTCCATTTATTAACTCTGGTGTTCAAATCATCCGACTTCAGGAGATAATCCAGTGAAATTGAGTCCTCATGGACCTTGTTTTGCCTGATGGGGCGATTCAGCATAAGACTTTGAGTTTGATCTGTGGTAGAAGGTACAAAGTCTCTCTCAAAACTTCTAGCCTCTTCTGTCTGTTCAGGTGATTCATCACCATAAGACGCAATAGTTACCGTATGATGTAGATTTCCATTTTTCCTCCGAGAATGAGCGAAACCACTGTAGTCTGCAGGCTCTTGGTCACTATACATGTTGATGCTGTGTCTTTTCACTGGTTTCTGATTCTTTCCTGTTCTAGACAAACAACTAGCTGCAATACTTCTGTGTCCTGATTTCAAGTCTTTTGGTGGAATCACATACTCTTCCTCCATGTCATCTTGATCTTCATTAGTATAATGTATAGTCCTTGAAGGAGATTCCAGATGATATTCTGTATATTTATTCTTCCCAGTGAAAGGCAACTGTGGAATTTTCGCTTTAGATTTTTTGGACATCCCATACTTCAAAGCTGAAGGATGTGCAGCTGATGCACCAAAACTTTCTTGTGTTGGAAACTTAGAAGCAGTAACCTTTAAAACTCCTTTTGTTTTCCCTTTACCAAATATCACAGGCTCCATACCCATGCCAGTCTCATGAAGCTTGATATCAATTGAAGGCTTTGGAAACTGACGAGCCACCTTAGAACTGTGCCTTGAGTAGAGATGATGCAAATTTCCTTCCCCTGAATTCGTCTCAAACCTAACAACCCCATTCCTCTCGAGTAGTCTCTGCCTCTTATCTGTATTCAGAAACTGAATTCTTTCTTGAATAGAATAACCTGCACAACTTTCAAATGCATCCTTCATGTAGATAAGACTCCTCACCATAGAATTCTGATATCTGCGCAGGCAATGGTAGTGTTCACGCCGTTGCATGGAAATCAAGCCGTGGCGATAAACAATGATCTTAGGGTCACATAACCCACCTTTCAACTGACTGAAAAAAGTATTGAGCGGGCTCCTGAATTGGAAAATTTTCCCGGAAAACAGCTCTTTGAGGGTAATCCCAAACGTCTCCTGGTCCATGTCCGGAAGGTACTCCGCCAGCACAAACCGCTCCTCCTCCGTGAGGCACTCATTCCACGTCTCCAACGATAAAATCGAACTCAAGTCAGGGAGATCAAAGAGCTCAAGCGGGAAGCCAAAGTTCTGGTTCCCCACTTGGCACAACTGAGCTCCGGGCTCGCCGACTTCCAGCTGATCACACTCATCCGTCTCCATGCCGGAGTCCACATAAGAAGCCTCTGAAACATAAGACTCCGCCTTGCCAATCCCAGCACAGGGCTCTGCGTCCTCTTCCTGGCTCGATGCGCTCCGGGGTGAGGAATCATCGGCCGCCCTCAAAACCCTAGATGCATTCTTCAAAATCGCCATACGTCTACCTCCCTGCTACAGAAACAATCGTTCGCCTATCCGCAAGAGCAAAATCGCCTGGAACAACCGAAGGCGATCAAACAAAGCAAGAAAAATAACGAAATCGAAACCTTAAAGACAACAACAATAAGCAAAGGGGAGATAGAGAGGGAGAGGGAGAGAGAGAGAAGGCGGCAGGAGAATGGGAAGAGAGGATGGACGTACCGGGAAGAGAGGAGGTGAGGCGAGAGCGAGGATCGGATTGCGAGCCGCCGCCGAAATTTTGGAGATGGAGGCGGAAGAGGAAACCCTAAGGGAGGGAGAAAGCGAGAACGAGTCGAAGGGGGAGAGAGAGAAAGACAGAGATATAGAGAGAGAGAGGCGTGGGGCGGTTAGAATAAGCAAGGGAGAGGCGACGGATTTGTGTGCGTTGTCTTGAGGAAGGAGAGGCAGAGTACCGAGTTGCGGTAAGTGGGTCTAGGAATGGGATCCGATAACTGGATCCGTTAAAGGAAGCGCCCGACCCGATTGGTTTATTATTGTTATATTCCAATCATTATAATTAATTGTACATTATTCGGTCATTAAATATTCCAAAGCCAAAAAGGAGTGGTGCAATATATGATCATCTTCTCATCTTTCAATCTCTATTCTCCTCACTATCACTTCCACTTCGTAAGCAATGTCTTGCCAATTGATACTCGTTAGTTTAGTTTAAGAAGAAAACAGTATCATGAAATAAATTCATCTGTTGCAGCCAATTGAGATAGCCGTTCTGTTGTTGCAACCAAAGAGAGTTATCCCCAAAGCCTAATGTTTTGTTGATTGCACAAGGTTAGTAGTTTGTAGTGAAAGTTCTCACAATGAGATTTCTGTTTTGTTCATTACCTTGGTGTGGTCGAGCAGCAGGAGAGTATGATGGTGGTGGAGGCTGGTATCCATGGACGCTGTAACTAGCTTCGGCTGCTGCAGGATGATAAGCTTGAGGAGGGCATCCATACCGGGAATAGGAACCCCAGCCATGTAAGTCTTTGCTGATGCTGCCTTTCTCATCCTTCCACATCTCCCCTTCTACTTGACTAACTGTTCAGATATTAAAAAGAGAAACATGAATCGCAAGAAAGCAACACAGGAAGAGGAATCAAGGAGCAGTAGTGACACTCACCGGAGCTAGAAAATTCGGGAGTAGCGAAGGAATGAGTAGTCCCTCACTTATTTATTAGTACCAAGAGGGAACCATCAGCCATGGGTTCTTTGGATAATACTTGAAGATTCTAATTTTGGCATGCAAATTGTGCATTATTAAAACAACTCATTTGCCTTTGGCTTCCTAATCACGCAAGAATAAGCATAACTCGCATTGATATATGAAATAAAATACAACATTTTATAAGCATTATATCTTTCAATACAATAGATGCACTAGAAGAAGTCATTTCATTGTGGCGTTTGGTTCAGTGAAAAGAATCAAGAACCATGGAAGTGGAGTTGCAAAAGATGATCTACTTTTGCGTTGGTGAAATTTCCTTCCGGAATAATTAAAGTAGGTTAAAGACTAATCAGCATCAGTTCCAATTGCACTATGAAATAAACTACTAGAAGATTAATGCTTGATAACGACATACAATTTCTGACTGCTTTTCCATGCACAAGTGGAGAAAAATACAGACGAGGTTTTATTTTCTTTGCAAAGAATTGGTTTCACCTATTTTACATGTATTGCCACAACTCAAACTTGCAACAATTTCAAAGAAAGAAACAACTTTCACCAAGAAAATGAACTTGGTTACAAGGCCAGCCCATGAAACACCACTAACAAAAGCTGCTCCAATGAGCCAGCAGAGGAAAACGAACAAGACAACCCGAAGGTATCCTCCAAACAGGAAAATATATGTTTGAAGAGCTTTGTTACATCATCCAAGACAATTCCATAAAAAGTTGGTTGAGTAGAAGATACATACCAAACACTTTGGTTATCTATAAACAGTTTACACAACTTAAGCAACTGACCGACGTCCAGCTCTAAGCTTCATGTGTTGTTTATGAAACACCGGTTGTATGCGCTCAAAGAAGGACGGCTTTTTAGGCTTGGTACCAAAAAGGAAAACACTCAAAGGTACTCTAGTCCTTGGAGGACTATCTGAGTGAACACAAGGGCTGCCTGGAGGAAATTGTTCAAAATTTTCACATGATTCAGACAAGTGTTCCTCAATTTTGGCTTGAAGCTTCCTTACTTGGTCTTGCCCCAACTGCAGTTCACCAACTGCCTTAGTATTCTCCTGTTTCATATTCATCACTTCGCCTTGAAACTTTGCAGCCTCATAAGGAGTGAACAAAACATCCTCGGATTCCATTTTTGTATTGTTCACACTGGATATCTCCACTTGCAATTCAAAAATACTTGAGATCCTACACTGCAGCTCCCCTCGCAACAATTCACTCTGTTCCAACCATACACAGAATTCGGTTTTCAATTCTCTCAGTCTTGTGATTACAGTTTGTGACTCAGATTTCCTTGTCCGATCAGCGGATGGACTATCCTCACTCTGTACTGTGTTCTTTTTCTTGAGCTTACTGACATCAGTTTGTAGGTCTTCATATTTGGATTTCAGCTCCTGCATGTGATGGAATGACGTACTGAACCTTAGCCAAATATCTAAATTACCCTCAATCAGATTGTCGATATCCCTTCTGAACTTTTCTGCAATAGGTGAAATATTATTTTGCTCGTCTGCACAAGTGCTCTCTGCCATTCCTTTTTCTGGAAACATGGCAAGTGACTCACTATTAGTGGACGATACATTTAGCTCATCAGGTGTCTCAGAACCTTGAGGTTTACAATTCTGTGGGAACTCAACCATCTGTTGACCATGCCAAGAGTCCACAGTAACAATACAACTTGTCTTTTGAGAGGCCATCTTTTGTCTCAACATTTGTATCTCCTCGTCTTTCGTTGAAATGGTGTTTTTCAGTTCTGCTATCAAAATCAGTGTATCTTGAATATATTCAGCATGTTTCTTCTCAACTTCGGAGAGTCTTCTCTTTGTATTTTCATCATTTTCTAAAAGTGATGTGTACTCAACTTGCAAAATCCCTTCTTTACCATCTAATCCGCTAGGAATCTTTTGATGAAAGCAAATAGTGTCATCTTTTCCATCCATCAGGCTTTCTGAATTGTCGATTAGAAGCATGCTAGAATCAGTTTGTGATGACCCTTTCTCCTCTACTTGATTTATTTCCTTTAGGTCATCAATCTTTTCTGTAACATCCTTGAGTTTAATAGCTGCCTCGCTGTGGGATGCATCTTCCTGACAATGTCCATATTCTTGAGTTGTATGAACTTCTTTCTCCAAATCATCCTTAATAAAATTGATTTCTGTTGTCTCGTTCCTTTGAAATAGCTCTTCTGGTTCAGTGCTACAAGTGGAAGGCTCTTCCTCATCTTTCAGAGCTTTAAAAGACTGCAACTTCTCTGAAATATTGCTGGCACTGCGACAGGTTTCTGCAAAGTTTTCACTGAAATTGATTTCTTCGTCATGGACAATTTTCTCAATTGCCCGGACTTTGGTTAACTCTTCTTCAGCTTCCTTCAGTCTTGTAGACAATGCATTTGAGTCATTGATGAGAGTTGATTTCTCCTCTTCCAATCTCTGAAGGGATTTATCAAGTTCATTGTTCACTGAAGTCAACCGATTAATTTGTGCAGACTGCGATGAAACAGTCATTTCCAATGAGATAACTTTATTTACAAGCTCATTAATCTTATCAGCAATTTCGATCGCAGAGCTTTCAGGACTCATCTCAAATTGTATCTTAATGTTCTCACATATGTACTGTAAGTCGAGCCTTGCTTTGTTTAGAGCATCTTCCTCTATTTTTTGAGCAGCAAAGATCGTCTGTGTGGCTTTGCTAGATACTTCAGTATTCTCCACCTCCTTCTCACCTTTAAGAGACTTCAGCTTTTGATTAGCAACCTCAATTCTTTCGGACTCTACTTGCACTTGTTCCAGAGATTTCTTTCTCCATTCCTTCAAGTTAACCATGGCATCCTCACAAGACCTAAGAGCTGTTGCTGCCATTAAAGAACGAGCCTCATTGTCCTCAATGACTGCATCGGTACTGAACTCATCTTGCAACCGAGAAACTTTTTCTTGCATATCCATGACTTGCTTTTCAATACCCCAGTACTTGGCTATCCCGCTTTCATATGCACTCTTGATGAATTCTTTTTCAGTCTGGAGAACCAATATTTCTTTCTGAAGCTTACTTATCTCGTCTTGGGCCTCTTCTTCACTCATCTGAGGCACACTTATCTTTTTCTGCTGCTTCTTTAAGGATGATTCACTTTCTCTCCTTTTGTTCATCAATCCTTCCACTAGAGGTTTGTTAATTTTACTCGGATCGATGGGGATAATTGCCTTTGGAAGATTATCGTCCTCCTCCTCGAGCATGGCATACTGGACTTGATCAGGACAAGCACTTGCTATGGTGTGGTTGGCCTTGTGCAACTCTCCTGATATGTGGTCATATCTTTCAGCCAAATCTCTGTATGCCCTGTACGCATCTTCTGTAAAACCTATCAACTCCGGTCTCCTTTTGAAGTACAATTCCGCCCTCTTAGCAAAAGAATCAGCATCTGCTTCAATGAGCTTGAGCATCTTTTGCACAATGTCCTCCATTTCTGCATTGATCCTATTTGTAAGGAAATGAAGCACACGAAAATAGATTGCCCACAACAAAAATGTTTAATTATGGAGATCTGTATACCAAGGAAACCCTATCTAAAGTTTTTCGAGCGCAGCCATGATTTATCAGATTCAGTAGAAAAAAGGGGGCATAATAGCACACAATCTCGACTTTCCAAAAGAGATGATCGATTAAGAAAAAAAGAGAGATAAAAAAAAAACAAATAAACAGATGGAGCAAGGATCAAAAACTTGCCCTGGAGGTTGCTGTCGAGCCATTTCGACTGCTTCGTCCGGATGTGGCTCGCCCACCACCACGAGTACGCGTTGCTAGCCGCCCTCTGCAGCATCTTACCGCTCTCTTCTGTGCACCTCTTCTCCACCTAACTGATGAGAGAGAGGAGAGCGCCGACCAAGGAAGAAGGGAGAAAGATGGGGAAAAGTGCAAACGAGAAGCAAAGGAAGCATTTTTGTCGCAGCGATTAAAAAGGGAGAAAGGAGACGACGAGGAGATGGCATCCCGACCTTCCTTCCCCATCCTCGCTGTCGCCAGTTAAACAGAGAAAAGAAAGGAGATTCGCCGGCGCAAAAGGAGCGCTGTCGGGCCGCCACCATCGCGTGGCCTGGACGTTGAAACCGGTCGCCATTAACCACCAACCTCCTATTTATAGCCGAGGTTATCAACACTCAACAGACACAGGCAGATTTTTCTTTATTTCTTTTTTATTTTTTATGAAATGATTTAAAAAACATCAACAACAAAACAATTTAATTATCTGGTTTTCATTTTACTATGCTCTCGTTCCCCTCACTATCCTTCCATCCAAGTAAACATGGATGCATTCCAAGCATCTCGAAACGACCATGAACATTGCAAATCTACAATTGTGTCAAATGTATCATAAAACCTGCACAAAGTAATAAAGATATCAAATAATCGACCAAACCAATCAAACAGTTGTGTTGTGGGTTTACAAGAAAGTATACCTCAAGATAGAATGACTAGAGCAAGGTAAATGGATCCACAGAGGAATAAGAATGATATTAAACCCCTGAAAACAAAACAAAACAATGATAATAATAATAATAATAAATATGAATTTATTCATTAATAATAAACCTCACCAAATAACCCCCCATCCAACACCATTACAGGGGCAAGGACAAATTTCAGCAAACTTCTCCGCATCACTAGAGTGAACTCTCCGAGATATCAGATCGTCGTAGATATCTGCGGTAAAGAATGCGTTGGATAGTCTCAGGTGATCCTTGTTACAACACAATGTCTCAAGTCAATCTTACCGTAGACAGAAAACAAGCTGTTCATGACACCTACATTGAATTGCAACACAGATTATTGAATGGATGAGTTCCAAAATGTGCATTTAATAGATTGCATACCTATAAACAGAATAACGAACCGGAGAATGCGAACCGTTGTAGTTTCTTGAAGAAGCCAAACAATGGCAAGAAATATGATAAAACCTAGACAAAACAGGAGTGAATTTGAATCAATTCAAATTCAAAGGCTCATTCAACTTTGGATTAGTCGAGTAACTAGATTTTCAATACACACCTATGCAGAGTCCTCGGAGTAACCACTGAATATCGTTAATACAGAAACACGGCATGTAAGAACAGAGTTAGAAAATTTAATTCTTCGAGTCAAGTAGCGATGAATTCTTACGTTTTGTGCGACAAATAGGACAACAACCAGTGCGAGAAGAAAGCAACCAGCTGCAATTCTTGTTGTGAGAAGGTTAGTCGATGCAAGAATGAAAACCATTCCCCAGAATGAGGAGCCAAGATCTGGAATGGCATTGGCAATAACATAACGAATTTAAACAACCATGACAATGAAAGGATTTGCCAAAGAGCAGTTCAGCTGTAAGTTCAAAGTAGAATCACTACATCCAGCGGGTAAAATGACCCAATATATGCCACCACGAGTTTGTGTGACCCCACCTTCATTTGCATGCACCTGTATGCCCTCGACCTACTTGAAACATATAGACAGTAGATTGTGATAAACCATATTAAATACAATCCATTAGTACCATAATAAATCAACAAGATTAAAAAAGACTACAGAATTGTAAAAGAAACCTTATATGTATAAACGAACAAAGTTAAGGTTGACAGTTGGAGAATTATCAACAAATCCTTGCAAGAGGTCAAACTGTTAAAATGACACCAAATTTTAGTAGCTCTTCCTGAACCCTTTTTCTCAGTGGAAATTTGTGGAACCAATTGTTATTTGCCTCTCTACAGTTTGTTACAATGTAATCTCTGCTATCAGGGCCGTCTCAAAGTTACATAAGGCCCTAGGCTAAAAAAAGATTTCTAGACCTTTAATAATTAAAAAAAAAAAATTCTCACCTCTTGTCGTTCGGAAATTCAATTTTCTAACTCGATGCAAAATTATTAATTATATTTATATTTTCAAATTTTAATAATTTTTTTCAATTGATAAAATGATTAGATTATTTATTTTATTTACTTAAAAGTAAATAAAATTTTATTAATTTTAATTTTGAAAAAAAAAATTATGTTAAAGTTACACTAACATGGAAATTAACATGTATAGTTTCCTCTAAATGAGATTCACAAATAAGAGATGTTGGATTTCTGAACTTCACCTTGAGTGCTTCCTGATTTACCCTACTGGCCCATGGAAAATTTTAATGGAACTGGGTCGATCATCCAAGTTCAATATTATCCAACCTAGCTAATCAATTTCTTTACACTAACATGTATAGTTAATATTATTCTATAAGTTATCCATCCATTATAGGAAAAAAAAATTAATTTATTTTTAATAAAGTACTTAGGTTTTTAATTCTGAATTTAATCTTTCATTTAATTTTATGTTTCTAATGCAGTTAATCCACAAAATGGAATGAAAAAAAAAAAAAAAATCAATCTGGTAGCTTTGTAGCTTTCGGTAGCCTGTTAAGATTAGCAAATATAATAATTAATATTAATATTAATATTAATATTTAATTAAATGACAGTTCCGCTGAAATTAATTGAGCGGAAATCGAAGCAAATAAAATTCGGAAATCGAAGTGTTTGCATGCGCTGCGTTGCATCGCCAACTGAGCAGTGTTGTTAAAGGTAAATTTTAATTATTTAATTTATTTAATTTTTTTTTTAATAATAGACCCTAATTTTATTAGGGCCCTAGGCATAGGCCTTACTGGCCTATCCCTTGAGCCGGACCTGTCTGCTATTATCTAGATCACAACACTAAATATATGTAGCTGTGTTTAGAACACATCTACACCACTCCTGAGTAGGTCGGATTGTTGGCAATTTGATAAGTCAAAGCAGCTGATAAACAATCTTTACTTTCAGAGCCTCAAAGGTAGCTTGCAACTCCATACAGTCCAATCCTAAAGAGAACATTGCCTTTATCCATGAGAATTTTGTAGCCCAACTTGACCTATTTCTACTCAGGATAATCCAACAGCATTTACTCTCATTGTTGACGATTGGTGGATTCCATGGCATTGATTAATCTTACCGAAGAAATTGGCAATTAGCAATGGCGGAGCCAGCCTGAGTAATCTACCCGGGCTGATCTCAAGCCATGAGTCACGAGTATTGACGCCGACGCCGTCGCCCTGACTAGCCGCCGACGCCGTCGCCGTCGCCCCGGGCTAGCTGCCCCTTATCCTTATTTTTCCCCTCACATTCCCTGTAAAATTTTTAATT